>JBBPCZ010131124.1:0-22917 GCA_037974445.1 Brycinus macrolepidotus | reverse complement strand
TACATGTATATACAGTATGTTCACCTTTTGGTAAATTTAAATTTAAACTGAATCCATTTATAAGTTACTATTATAAATGTAAAATTCTTCATTTTTAGTGAAAGTGTTTTAAAAAACCATATGCAAAAGAACACCCCTGGTCATTTTACATTTTTTAATTTTTGACATTAAATAAAAACATTTCTTGCACATTTTAATAATTACTGTTTATTTGATATTGGTCACATACTAGAAAAAGCTACAAATACTGTATATATACTGTATATATGTATACTGTATATGAAACAAATGTTTTACTGTGACAGGCTGCAATGTGCCTAAAGATACAAGATGCGTTATTGGTGTAAGTTTATGGTTCTTATTTTAATTTCCCTCTTGTTTATTCAGACCAACGCATATGAAAATGATTCTGAGGACTCAGACACCGAGCGACCCAACTCAAATGGTAAGTACACACACACACACACACACACACACACACATTAATGCATTAATGGTGTTTCCATGTTCTTCTATATAAGTATGTATTTACACACACACTGACAAAATGTTTGTTTTTACCATCCTGGGTGGATGGATCACACACACACCTTTATGTTGCCTTATACATATCATATTAATTCCTGTTAATATGATATGTACAAATCATATTAATTACTGTTATTATTATCTGAATTGCAGTGAGATTCAGCTCCAGAGGAGATTTCCTGAGGAACACCTGAGAGAGAGAGAGAGAGAGAGAGAGAGAGAGAGAGAGAGAGAGAGAGAGAGAGAGAGAGAGAGAGAGAGAGAGAAAATGAAGCTTCAGTGAACCCTCAGCTTAAAGCATCATGGATAAAATAATAAGTGTAAAACTGTTTTGTGTGTTAAAGGAGCAGCTCAAATGTCCACAGAGTCCCACTGAACCCAGATGTGGTCGAGACCAGTCGAGAAACATCTGGAGTCCAAATTTACCTTCTTTAGTTCAGAACTGGAGCTACGAGGCTAAAGTCACTAACACTACAAGTCAATAGTCACCCAAATCTTCTCACCCTCAAAACTTCTCTGGACCCTCAAACCACATCCAGACTAGTGGATGTGGTTTAGGACACAGTATGACTTACTGTGAGCTGTAAAAATTAACTGCTGGTCCAGAGAACTTTGGGTGATGAATTGATATAGGAGACTATTGACTTTTGTTTTTCTGACGTTAGCCTTGAAGATAAATTTGGACTCCAGATGTGTCTCTACTGATCGACTATATCTGGAGGAGGTGGCTAACTGTTTCCCTTTAAGCATTTGTCACATAACTGTTAATTAGTGTAATCTTGCTTTAGAATAAATGCTCACTGTTGAATGTGTACTGTGTGATTTATTTCTTATAAGACAAAGAAAAGACGGTTGTGAGAAGCAAAATCTTCCTCTGGGTGTGTTTTGTTTCAAGCACTAAGTGTGTGAAGTGTCCATTTGTCATAAGAGACCACAGCACGAAATTGTTCTCGCCATTTAACCCATTCACCAAGTGAAGCAGCATGCAGCCAGTAATGCAGCACCCGGGGAGCAGCATGTGGAGATGATACCTTGCTCAAGGGTACCTCAGTGGTGCCACTTGCAGTCATGGGATTCAAACCCACAGCCTTCTGATCACAGGGGCAACTCCTTAACCACTAGAACACCAGGTACCAACACATAACCTTACTAGCAATTTTAATTTCATGCATTATCCAGAGGTTTAAACTGCTGGGGCTAACATAAAGGATGTTTATTTAATAAATTTGAACAGAACATGAGGGTTAAATCTGTTCATTTTTTTCAAAGGCCTTAGGCTGCAGTACCGCTACTGTCCACAGGGGCGGTAGGGAGGCGGCTGAGCCGCTGCTTTAACAGGCAGAGAAGAAACGGACAGCGGAACCAAAACAAGCCACCGGCGAGAAGAAAAACTTCACAGTTTTTATTTAAATAAACTGGTGAGAAAACTTCACTTTCTCTGGGTTATTAAACACAGGGCGTGTTAACAGCAGCCTGTGCGCCTTTGTTGAGCTCTACAACTTAAAAAAAAAAAAAACATTTTAAATGTGAAGAGAGTTTAAAACTGCTGCGTTTTTACTGTCGATTTTATAGGTTTTATGATATTCAAGACTCGATTCTGCAGTGTTTCCTAAAAAACGAATATATGTGTTTATAATAATCATATGTACGATTAATAATTTATATGTTTAATATATTAGATAATATTCCTAAAATATTCACTTTCAGAAGCAAAAATCTCATCTTCTCAAATAGTCAAACACTTTGTTTCATTAAGCAATGATATTATTTCTAAATATTAAGAATTACTATTAATATACAGTAAGTGTATATATATATATATATATATATATATATATATATTTAGGGCTGCCCAATATATTATCTGTTCATCCTTATCTTGATATCGGTCTCTGCAATACTGATATCACTTTAGGCTGCAATCAGTGTTTCTGACAGGGTCTGTATTCTGCAGTTTTTTTCAACTTCATTTTGTTTACCAGAACTATATTTCATAATGCATCATGGTTTACCAGAACTATATTTCATAATGCATCATAGTTCATTCTTACATGACCATTTTGTTTACCTTTGTTTACCTCTTAGAATTAAACAAGCTGTTTTTGATACTGTACCTTTAAGACTGAGATATATAAATTAGCTCTTTCTGACTGGCACCCCTGTATTGCAGCTCACTCAAAAGACAGCATGGTGATAAAACACTCCTTAGAACTTCAGCATGAATGGGTGGGGCTAATCTGCTGTAGAAGATTTATGCAAATGTGTGACTTCACAAAAACTATGATTTAAAAATGGGCCAGTTTGCAGCGTATTGTCTTTTACAGGACTTTATGGATTGCGACTGAATGTAAATTTTGAACTTCAAGGTGATATGGGCCCGTTAATATATTGAAAGGAATCGCAATATGTAGCAGTAAAATCACAATACTGATATTCTGTCCATATCGTGCAGCTCTAATAGTTATATTTATATATCCATAATATAAAATATTTATATACAGTAGCAACACAAATGTAGTGCATTATAGTACACAGACACACACACATATATATATATATATGTCTACACACAGTAGTTTCTTTAAGCTAGTAATGATTTCTAATATTTGCAATAATGTTTGTATATATTATTATTATTGTTGTTGTTGCTACTATTATTATTATTATTATTATTATTATTATTATTATTATTATTATTGTTATTAAAATTATTATTATAACTATTAACGTCCCATATATAATGTATACAGAAGAGTAAAAGAGATTCCTTTAATTAGAAATAATATAGTTGTTTTAATGAAACTGAATGTTTGTGACTGTTTTTTAGATGTTTTGGCTGTTTGACAGAAATTAAACAGTGTTTTGTGTCAACAAGGTGATTCGGTGATTCAAAGCAAACCAGAAAGAAATGAGGGGTGACTCTTGCACATTATATCTGTATGAATGGAAAGTGTTTTTTGTCCAGATTGTGGAGCCTAATTTTTGTTTTGCTGTAGATATTTAGGTGGGAGTTGGATGAGTTTGCCGGCTCATGGGCACACACCTGTCCCGGAGCTGCAGAGCACTCCTGCCAATCCCTCGCCATGGCAGCAGCACGGTGGAAAGCGACCTGCCCGAGCACGACGATGACTCCCTGGGGGGTCTGGACAGGCAGGAGGACATCGCCCAGTTTCCTTATGTAGAATTCACTGGACGTGACAGCATAACCTGTCCCACCTGCCAAGGCTCTGGACGCATACCATCAGGTGATTGGCCACTTTATTAGAAACACCGACCTTGTGGGTTGGTGGAGTGTTTTCAGCACAGCAGTGATACTGACATGGTTGTGTGTGTGTGTGTGTGTGTGTGTGTGTGTGTGTGTGTGTGTGGTATGACTGTATCACTATCACTGCTAGGCTGAGAGTGGTCCACCACCCAAAATGATCCACCTGAGAGCACCTGTGTGGCCATGTGGTGACCTCTGGCACCTGTGTTGTTGTTTTTCTCAGGTCAGGTGAATGAGTTGGTGGCATTGATCCCCTATAGTGATCAGAGACTGCAGCCTCAGAGGACGTGAGTGACCAGCACACCATTCTGAAACTCTTTAGGGGTCATTTTGTAAGAAACTGACAGTAGAGTGGCATCAGTGTCATTTTAAAACCCAAAACAGTTTGACAGGCAAAAAACAGTACCTTTTGCACCAACAAGGTGATTCAAAGTAAAATATGAAGAAATGAGGGGGACTCAAGACTTTTGCACAGTACTGTATCTAACCGTGTGTGTGTATGTGTGTGTAAAAGTACTCTTTTGAGTACTTTTAAGGTTATAAACGATCATTTCAGTGGCTGAATGTTGACTGTGTTGTGTTACTGTTTGCAGGAAGCTGTATGTTGGTCTGTCGGTGATTGTGTGTTTGCTGGTCTCCTCACTGGTGGCGTTCTTCATGTTTCCGCGGCCCGTTCTGGTGGAGGATGGAGGGATCCGCTCAGTTATCGTCCTCTTCGACCACGAAAAGAGCAGAGTCCTCATCAACATGACTGTGAGTGAGATTAGCATCTCGTTTATTTCTCCAAGGCTTCGGATGAAGGCTGGAGTATGCAAATGAGCCCTGGGTACTCAAGTACTTGGTTCTTGGTACTAACTCACCTGGAGCTGTGATATGTCACCCTGTCAGATTGGTTAGAGGTTCTTTTGCATATTGTAGCCTTCTGTGATATCAGAATTATAGAGACCATTATCGTGATAACGATTAGTAGGCGATATATTGTGCAGCCCTTGCTTCCATATATCTGTTTATATAGCAGCGTAGCTCAGCCCATTATTTCTGAAGCTATAAGGACTTTAACCCTTACAACTCAGGGTATCACTAAAATCTGATTTCAACAAATAAAAACAGTGTTAAACAGTCTAAAACCGGTGTTTGCTCTCCTACATGCTCGATGTTTGCAGAACTTTTGCTCGGCCGCTCCCCAGACCCCCTCCCTCTGTGATTTTTCTCCACCCACTTGTGGGCGGAGACTATCCGGAAAGTTCTCCCGTGTCCAAAGATCTTGTGTTTTTTCAGTTTGTTTCTAAGACCTAAAATAAAAGAAATGTGGGCATTTTTTTGTTCTTTATGAGCATTTGTGTGCGATGACATTTTTAAAATAGCATTTATTATTACATGTTTTTTAAAATACAATAACTTTGGTTCTACGTGACATAGGAACACCAAACAAAGCTCAGCATGACGTCTGACACCTTGGGCATCAACACAAACCTTGAGAACTTCCATAGAAGGAGTTGTTTTGCCATATGATGACAATTTAACATTTGTTATGCTTCAGGCACGGATCCGTACCACTCGTGTTCTAAGGGTTATAGACAGGTCCTATTTTCTGAGTTGTTATGGTTCTTTTTTCTCTTCAGAGCTCTCTGAACTTCCACAATGGCAACTTCTTCTCTGTGCTGGTGGACAGTGTGAGCAGTCAGGTGCTCTACATGAAGACCGTGATCGGTACCACACAGCTGGACAAGGTCATCACCATCCAGCCACTCAGCCAGAGAGAAGTACATCGTCCCTTCAGTCCTTACCACAAACTTACACTACTGTGCAAAAGTCCCCTCATTTCTTTCTGTTTTGTTTTGAATCACCTTATTGGTGCAAAAATACAAATGTTTTACTGCGACAGGCTGCAAAGTGCCTAAAAATACAAGGAGCCTAGATAAAGGTGTTCCTACCGCTCAGCATTCAGCACCACCAGTATGCTGATCACCACCTGATCATCTGGAATCATCTGCACCTGTTTCTTCACTGGTTCAGGACTTAAGTTAGATGTGCTTTGTTCTGCTTGAATGATTCAAATATAGGTCACTGTGTGTCTTAACAAACAAAAACATTCCTCTGAAACTGGTCGGGTTCAGGAACTGGACTGAAAATGAGAGTCTTTGAAAGTCCTCCAGGAAGCCTGGTGAACTGTTCCTCAAGACTACATTAAAAATACAAGAAAGTCTGGACAGTATGAAGAAATGAGGGGTGGCTCGAGACTTTTGCACAGTACTGTACTCAGCCGAGACTTATTAGTTTTGTCTCCATAGACTTTTATAGCTGGAGCTAGGAAGCTAATGTATGCTAGTAATTAGCTACATTAGCCAGTTAGCCCGGTGCTAACAGCATAAATCTTCACACACTCGTCTCAAACCGCATGGAATTGTTAAATAACCACTGTTCCTCCTCTATTTTCTCCTTTTCTACTTCTACTTATTTCTGCTTCTTTTCATTTTTTGCTTTCTCTGTTTTTCTCTTTGTCTTTTTTGTTTCTTTTTTCTTTCCTTGCTCTCTCATTCTTTTTTCTCTTTTCTGTGTCTGTCTCCATTTCTCTTTACCTTGTCTTTTTCTCTCTCTTCTTCTCTCTCTCATTCTCTTTTTCTTTCGTGCTTATTTTCTTGTCTCCCCTTTTTTCTTCTCTTTTCTTTTCTCTCCCTTTTTCTTCTCACTCTGTTTCACTCTCTGTCATTCTCTTTTTCTTTTCTCCCCCTTTTTCTTATCTCTCACCCCTCTCTCTGTCTCTCATTTTCTTTTTCTTTTCTTCCCTTTTTTCTTCTCTCTCTCCTTTTCTCTCTTGTTCTCTCTCACTCTTTCAATCTGTCCTCTCTCTTTCTCTCTCCCTCTTTCCGTCTTTCTCTTTTTCTTTTCTCCCCTTTTTTCTTCTCACTATCTCTCTCTCTCTCTCCTCTTTTTCTTTTCTCCCCCTTTTTCTAATCTCTCTCTTTTCTTTTTTCCCCTTTTTTCTTCTTACTCTCTCTGTCTCTCTCTCTCTCTCTCCCTCCCTCACCCTCCCTCTCTCTCTCTCTCTCTGCAGATGAATTTCACAGTCAATGTGAAGATCAGTGGGAGTTTGTCATATGTGTAGTAAGTACTGATTTTACTCGCCTCTCTGTCGCTGATGTATGATATATGATATAATTAATACAGCACTGTGCAAAAGTCTTGATGCACCCCTCATTTATTCATATTTTGCTTGTCTAAGAGAGTTCAGGCTGTGAAAGGTGGTCGTGACGGTGCTCAGACCAAATCCTGACTTTAGAGCTGGTTAGAATTAAACAAACTCTCTTTGTGTTTTATGCTGTATTTACGTGTATGTTTGCACATGTTGCAGTAAATCACTTTACCAACCTTCTGACTCATTTTCCTACAAAATATAAAGAAATGAGGTGGGCACTTTTTGCACACTGTATATACCGGGGGAGAGAGTAGCCACATGGCAGATTGTGCATTTAAATCTCTCTGTAAGTCATTTACATGATGATAGCATCATTATAATAGGGTGCCAAAACTTTTGCACACATCTGTAATGTAAAGGCCTTTGCTGTGTTTCTATAACATTTTCTGATTGGATCTGTGTGAGGTGTTTTAGATTTGACAGATTATTTTGTAAATTCTTCTGGGTTTTTTTTCCCTAGTGCGTTTTGCACGATGGCGAGCATCAAGGTCCACAACATTGTGGTCTTCATGCAGTAAGTGTGTTGTTTCCTCTTTTACATGGGTTTCGCTTCCTCTGTTGTTGCTCAGATTACTTTAAAAAATAATAGCTGACCAAAATTGACCGAAAAGTTCACTGATTAAAACTCTGTTTTCAGTGAATGACCTTAATTCAAATGTGTCCATTATTTCCATGAGAAATTAATAAATCACATCAACACAGTCTCTCTGTTTACTGTGTTGATTTGATGTATTTTATTCATGTAGAGATGATGGACATGTTTAAATCAGATGCATTTACTGTTTGGGGAGGGGCGTTAATAGCTGTATTTTTCTTTTTAGTGCTGAAGTGTGTTAGATTGTAAATGTACATTTCCCAAAAAGGCCTAATTTGCAGCGTATATCAATTTCTAATGTGTTTAAATCTCAAATAAATATAAAATCACCGCCTTGGGAATCTCCAGGTTCAGATACACAAAGAAGGCAAGGCAGGGTTGTTTATATAACACATTATAATACAGAGATCATTCCGTGTGCTTTACAGAGATAAAATGAGCATAAAAGTAAAAGTGAGTTACAAAAGTAAGCAATAAAATCCACCCGTCCATTCATTCTCTGAGCTGTTTATCCTAATCAGGGTGGGGAGTTGCTGGAGCCTCTCCCAGCACTCACAGGGCAAAAGGAGAAACACTCTGGACAGATCACCAGTCCAGCAATAAAATCATTATAGAATAAAAGTAAGGTGGTAGAGCTGATCCGGTGCAGGTCGCTCTCTGTAGTCCCTTAATGTTCTTCCCACAGCTGAATGAATTTCACCGTTTGTTTATGGCACCTTTCCCCTGGCAGAAGGAACCACGCTGTACTGTGAACAAATGTTTTTCCATTACAAATGAAATGACTGGAACCTGGCACGTACCAGAACTGTAACCCAACCCGCTTCGTACCCGACATATGCCCAAGCCTTACCCGGGCCGTACCCAAACCGTACCCATGCTGCTTGACGGCAGGGCCAAAAGGGAGCCGCAGCAGACATGATTGCATCACTGCTTTCTGATTGGTCAAATGTCATCACAACATTGGAAAGAGGCTGTTGTTTACAGTCTGTGCAAAAAAAAAAAAAACAGTAGAGATTCAAACTAACAACTGGAAAGTCAATGAAGTACGAGCACGACTATCTGTTTGGGCTGAAGATAAATTTCAGTTTTTAACACAACACAGATCAACAATGAGGGTAAAAAAGGGGGGAAGGAATTATAATTAAACCTTTTAATGTATAAATATATCTCTGAATGTGCAATACCTACAAAATAAAATCAAATATAAAATATAAAAATATAAAATACAATGGGGGACACAACAGGGAGAATATAGCAATACAGTATCGTATACAGACTTATAATACAGATATATATATGCACATACATGTGTGTGTATATATGTCCATATATACATATATACACCTATGTATACACATACATATACACACACACACATATGTATGTATGCTACTATACAATTTTACAGTAATTAAAAATATATAATTATAGCCACAATTTAAAAAATATATATAATTATAGCCACATTACAGTGTTGCATACAATGTAACTGTAGAGTTATAGTACAACAGACTAAAGACTACAAAGAGAGAAGAAAAACAAGACCTAAAGAGGCAAAAGTGGAAGCAGTGGACTGTCCAGTCTCTGACCATGCCTGTTTATTTACATTCTACAGGACCTCAGTGAAAACATCCTACATGGTGCGGAGCGCCCAGAACACACTGGAAGCATATCGCTACATCGACTGCGGTGCCAACTCCACCCTGCACCCCTCCCCCGCCCTGCT
Organism: Brycinus macrolepidotus; assembly: GCA_037974445.1. Classification (NCBI taxonomy): domain Eukaryota; kingdom Metazoa; phylum Chordata; class Actinopteri; order Characiformes; family Alestidae; genus Brycinus; species Brycinus macrolepidotus. The sequence continues at coordinate 13,607 of JBBPCZ010131124.1, read as the reverse complement.
CTCCCCTCACCAGACCACGGAACTGCTGTGATGAAAAAGTTCACGACCTTGTGCCAGTCTTTGGATGCACAATTTAAAAGCACACTTAAAGGAACAGTTTGGCTAAAAAAAAATCCAAAAATGTTTAAAAAAAAAAATCCAGTTTTCAGTTTACCTCTCAGCAGTTTTGCTTCTTTTGGATTAGCACTCGAGATATGAGGCTAAGGTAGCTAACAAGGAATGGAATCTTATACCCCACTAATGAGCGTGGTACAGACTGCTCTAAAATCAGCATATTTCAAATAGACTTGCTTGACTTAGTCCAGTTAGTGTGATGCTAATTAGCGCTCATAACTCCCTAGCCACGTTAGCCTCGCAGCTAAAGTAAAGAAGCACATCTTGGCTGATTCGGGTTAAGGGGTTGAAGTTGTGTTGTGCTCTAAAATAAGGGACTGTTTGGGTGTTTTCATAAATTTATGATTGTCTAAAACTGCTGAAAGCATGGCTGAGATGTAGAGTGCTAACATTGATGGAGGAGACGGGTGTTTATTTGATGATTATAAGAAGTTACTGCTGAATAACAGCTGCTGAGTTGTTCACCTGAAGGTCACTTTTATTTTGCACAAACTGGACACGTTCGCTTTAGCATTAGCGTACTTGACCTAGGGGGAGTGGAGGGTGAGGTGATCTGCATGACGGTAACTATGCACCTCACACAACTGTGTGCAAAAGTTTTGGCACCCCTGATCTTATGGCATGTATTGTTGATTAAATATGTTACACACCATCAACAGAGTAATACGTTTTATGCACAATTATTGTTAATTTGATTAACATATTGTAGGGAAAAAAAATATGATTTAAAACCATAAAACATATCGGTTACATTGACTGCGGCACAAACTCAACCCCCCCACCCTCCTGCGGTTAAAAAGGTCACTACTTCCTGCTGACCTTTTGGATAAACATTGCACAATTTGGAGCAGTTTGCCAAAAATAAATAAATAAATAAATAAAAATGTTACCTCAGTTAGCTACAGGGCTAATATAACTAACAACAAATAGAAGCCTGTTCTCCATTAATTAGCATGGTGCTAACTGCTTAGTTTAGCATATAGGATTGTATAAGTATGTTCTGTGTTTATCATGCAGCTTGACTGGGGTGTTCAAACATTTGCATATGGCTGTAATTAGAACAATTATATTTGATATTTTCCTTTTTTAAGTGTGTTTTGATTTATTTGAGTGTATTTTGATTTATTTCAATGTATTCTGTTGGTATGTGAGATATTTCAGTGCCAGTGCCAAATTTTCTTTTTTTTTTTTTTTTTTTAATTTTAATTTTTGTATGTGTGTGTGTGCTGTTTTGTTTTGTTTTATTTTTGTTTGGGATGACCAGGGCATTGTTACAAAAAAAAAAAATCTGTATAATTGACATTATTTCCACACAATTCAAATGTATTAGTTTAACACAGTTACAGCCAAATGTGCATAAACTGGACATAATCATTGTTAAAAAATGTTTTAACTTAAAATCAGTAGTCAGGCTTCCCCAAAATGTTCATATATTTCAAATACATTTAAAATAAATGTACATCTCAAAAAATGTTTCAAATGAGCTTATAGTAATAAGAAGCTACAGTATTAGTAATTGTTTGTAGTAGTAGTAGTAGTAGTTTTAATATTATTGAAATACTACTGAAAATACTACCATTACTAATAATAGTACTAAAAATACTACTAATACTACTACTAATAATTCACATTTAAAATATTAAATTATTAATATCAGTAGTAGTAGAAGATTACTGCTGGTAATTAAAATCTAGGATATTAAAAGCAAAAATATTATTAATAGTAGTACCAGTAGTAGTAATTATAGTATTATTAGGATTCAGATTATTATGATAATAATTGTACTATTACTAATAATATAGTAATTCTACTGCTGCTACTACTGCTAATAATGATGATATACATTTATGTAAATTTACAGTTTGAGGTTCAGGAAACCCAAAATAACTATTAATAACCAAGTTAATTCATGTTTTAACTAAAAACATGTAGGGATGCAGAATAATATCGTGATTCTATTGGTATCGGCAGAAATTCGGTTGATAAAATAATAATATTGGCATCGGACAGGCACTTACATTCACTCAAAATTTTGCCTGATGTTTATTAGGAATTAAAATGCTTTCGGTTTACTCACTTTACCGTGAACTTATGGAAATAAATGTATTATTTTCTATTCTGGGAAACTTGTTAACGTTTCAGCTGAGGCAGAAATGTGCAGGGAAAATATCGGGATCGTGATCAGGCCACATCAGCGCAGGCCTAGAACCATTCACAGTGAATATGTTGATTTGATATTTACTATTTATCTGGAAACTATATATGCATCATTTTCGGAACGTCCCATCGTTCCATGGGTCACGGTTTACACTGCTGTGTGTGTTTGGGATGTTCTGGTCCGGTTCTTTGTCTCCAGTGAAAAGTTAAAAGTTCTCATCTATGCAATTAAAGTCGTGCCAGAAGGTACCGAGAGCTTTTTAGGGCATGTTTTGTTTTGCTCATCAGCTCTTCTCACGCCTCTGATGTTTACTGCTGAATTTAAAAAGGGCATTTTTCTGAGTTTTATATTAAAACATTTTCTAAAGTAGTTTATGGTTTAATATTAGTGTATTCTTCCATTTGCTTGAATTCAAATGTGAAATGCGAGGCTTGAAAAATGAAAGGAGAATAAAGATTTAATTTAAGTCTGCTTGGACTGTTTTTGATTGAGAATGTCATGTTTATTCACAAATTTCAGAAGTATTTATTCATTCCTTTAAATTTTCATTTATTTATTTGTTTGTTTATACAATCGTTTATTTAGTTCTTAATTTGTTTTTTCATTATTCAATCTTTCATTGATTTAGTAAATTTATTCATTTGTTTACTCATTCTTTTTTGATAAATTCATTTATTTGTTCATTTATTCGTTCATATATGTATTTGTTCATTCATTCATTAATTTTTATTTATTTATTTGTCTATTGATGTATTTTGCATTATTTATTTACTTATTTATTTAGTCTTTCATTTATTCATCTGATCATCTTTGTCCTACATATGTTTCACATCAGCTCATTTATGCCTTATGATATTTAAAATCTTCTAACAATAGTGCTAGTATTTAAATACCAGGTTTGATAACTAACTTTATATCAGTTTAGCATCCTCCTTCCAGAGCTGCTGGATCTTATTTACTGAGTGGGGCTGAACCACTCCTTATAACTTCAGTGGGTGGAGCTAAACCATCATGCCTTGCCTGGTTGTTTTAATGTTTAGATTGAATTTAGTTGGTGGGGCTGAAACACTCCTTATAACTTCAGTGAGCAGAGCTAAACCAGTTAGTTGTGCCTTGCAAGATTGTTTTAGTGTTTAGATTGTATTTAATTAGTGGGCTGAAACACTCCTTATAACTTCAGTGGGTGGAGCTAAACCAGTTAATTGGGCCTTGAAAGGTTGTTTTAGTGTTTAGTCTGTAGAGCTGAAGGGCCAGGATGGGGGCATCATTGGCAATAAAACCTCAACAAGTCCTCGATATCTGTCAGGTTCCAGTCCTCACTCTGAAAACCACTTGAATAAACGGGATTCCGCATGTGGTTAATAAGCCCTTTAAACTGACTGAAAACCTATTAAACCTGGTTAAAAATACAGCTCTCACTTTAAATCAGCTTTTTCCAGCGGTCTGAACACTTTATTTATTTAAAGGAGGCTGTTTACATCCCTCCAGGGTCTCGGGTCTGAAACTGAATCTTTTATACTGATTCATGAATCACTGTCACATCGATGAGCGATTCATTACTGATTATAATCTAATTTAATGATATTCAGAAAAAGATTCAGGTCAAAATGATTCACATTACATTTTTAAAACTGAAAAAAGCAAGAAAAAAGTCTTTTAAAAAATAAATGAGGGTAAATTCATGATGGATTGAATTTGAAGAAGAACCGATTGGAAGTGAATTTTTCAGCCCTGTTGACCTGAGTGCGTCAGTCAGGTGATATGTGGTGATGTTTCTCATGCTCCTCATGTTCTCCTGTTCTTATTAAAGGAGTGTAAGTGCTGGTGAAGTCCAGCACAGTCGGGATTGGTTATTCATGGCTCCCCCGGGGATCCCACTCCACACTTACATGCTCTCTGCTAATGGTGTCTTTAATAATTAACTTAAAACACATTGCTGTCCATCTTTAAACTGCAGGCAGCAGGACTTTAAATCTCCACATGTGGATCAGAAACTCCTTACATGTAAAGAAGCTGTGTGTCAGATTTAAAATATTAATTTAAATTTGAAAAAACCTGACCTGTATTTGTGCTTGTTGAAGAAGCATGTATGTGTTAGTCTTGAGGGTGCGTTTATCTCCAGCACTCAGCTGGATGATCATCAGATTGTCCTCCTTGGTTTGAGGAGCAACTTTGATGGATTGACCCCAGCAGGAGCAAATCTGATGGACTATGTGCTTGTTAAAAGCACATACTGAAGTTTTTGTGGCCTCAAACATGCTTTTAACACTTGAAAGTTTTGGGCTAAGTGACATTTTAGGGACCAGGCTGTGTTCAGTCAGAACTGGACTTAGTTCATTTAGACTCAGGCATGGTTTAGTTGGACTTGGACAGGTGGTTCAGTCGTACTCGACATTGTTCAGTTGGACTCAAGCTTGGTTCGGTCAGAGTCAGATGGTTCAGTCAGACTCAGACGGTTCAGCTGGAATTGAACATGGTTCAGTTGGACTCAGGCTCGGTTCTTTCAGACTTGGATGCGGTTCAGTCAGAATCAGGTTCATTTCAGTTGGACTCGGATGTGGACTCAGGCATGGTTCAGCTGGACTCAGATGAGGTTCAATTGGACTCAGTTGGACCCAGGCTTGGTTCATTCAGACTGAAGCTTGGTTCAGTTGGACTCGGACACAGTTCAGTCAAACTTGGACTCGGGGACGGATCAGCTGGACTTGGACATGGTTCAGTCAGACTTAGGCGCAATTCAGTTGGAATTAGACACAGATTCGGTTTGGTTTGACGTGGGCACGGTTCAGCCAGACTTGGACATGGTTCAGTTGGACTCAGATATGGACTCGGGCATGGTTCAGTTGGGCTCAGACATGATTTAGTTGGACTCGGATGTGGACTCAGGTACGTTTCAGTTGGGCTCGGATGTGGACTCTGGTCTGGCATGGTTCAGCCAGACTCAGACATGGTACAGTTGGACTCAGATGTGGACTCTGGCATATTTCAGTTGGACTTGGATGTGGTTTAACTGGACTCAGTTCAGTTGGACTCGATCTACTGAGAGCCCAAGCTCGAACCCGACTGTCCCCTTTAACCCACATGGCGACGAAAGGAGACTCTGGTCTACAGAGGCGCAGCGTCTGCTGGAAATTTGGGCCGAGGAGAGAAAACAGGACCAACTGGACATGGCACACAAGAAGCTCTGAGATATTTGGTCAAACGGGCGTCTGTCTTCATCCTCGTGGACCAAAGAGCCATTGCAGGAAGTGGTGATGAGCTGAAAACACTGAAGGTATGGGACGCTCCATAAATCTACAGTCCACCAGACCAAAAGGCGAAAGCAGTAAGGGCTGTGAGGAAGTAAATGCACCCGGCTCCGGGGCATTAAGCACAATGTGAGATCAGACCAGCAGGGGGAGTAGGGCAGCACAATTGTGATTGCTCACAGAACAAATAAGTATGATTCCTAAAACCTGGCTGGGCTTTAGCACGGTAAATATTAGAGCCCATATTCTACATTCTCTTGCATTTATTAATTGTTTTCCTCCACTTATAGTATTTATGTTTTAATTTACACCAAAAACAGTCCTGATTCACCTGTGCCGTGTTTTAAATCCCTTAGAATTAAACAGGTTGTTTTTGTTACCGTACCTTCAAGACTGAGATATGTAAATGAGCTGTTTTGACTGGCTCTCCTGTATCATGCCTTGTCCAAATCAGCGGGGAAACACTCCATATCACATCAGTGTCTGTGGGTAGGGCTAAAAGGCTGTAGGCTGATGTGTGTAAATACACCGTTTTTTGTGAAATCACAAGCAGCGATGAATTGAAAAGTCATTTTTGAAGCTTTTTCTCAAATATAAACTGAATGGTCTGTTCTGAAATTGTGTTTCCATTTAACTCTTTGATTTCATTTTATTTTTTTTTAAATGATATGGACCCTTTAAACAAACTAAGCGAGTGGTATTTATTCAAATGTTTTGGCAAAATGGGTAGAGAAGTTTTTCCACTGCCTTCTAGATGCAGATGCAAAGATGCCTGTTTAATGTGGATGAGAGGCTGTTCAGAAGTGGGCTGACGTGAACCTGCTCTCAGGAGCGGAGCTGGTCCTCTGGGAGGTGGAGCTCAGTGAGAGCAGATCTCACAGCTCAGTCCTGGTTCACTTTCTCCTCAGACTCCGGGAGACACGAGGCTGCTGGACCAGCCAGCCAGGGATGTCCAGCTTTGTATCTTTTACTCTTATTTTCCTCTTAATTTTTTTATTTTAATTTCTCTTTGTGCTTTTGTGTGTTACGGAATATAAAAGTTGCACTTTATTTATATTGTAGAAATTACACTGTCATTATTATACTATTCATATCTCACTGGAATTTCATATTTTAAGTTTAGTTTTATTATTTGTACTAGTAGAATTGTTATTGGTGTTATAATTGTTCTTTTTCTTCTTCTTCTTCTTCTTCTTCTTCTTATTATTATTATTATTATCATTATTATTATTAGTAGTAGTAGTAGTATTGTTATTATTTTTCTTGCTATTGCTATTAGTAGTAGTAGTTTTGTTAGTGTTCTTGTTATTATTGTTATTTTTAGTGCTAGCTGTAGTTTTGTTGTTATTATTATTATTATTTTTACTATTAGCAGTAGTAGTGTTATTGTTTATTATTATTAGTAGTAGTAACAGTTGTTTATTTTTAATATTATTAGTAGTAGTTGTGGTTGTGTTCTTGTTATTATTATTGTTCTTCTTTTTATTATTAATAGTAGGAGTTGTTGTATTGTGTTATTATTATTGTTATCGTTATTATACTGTTATTATTATTATTATTAAAATTAGAAGTTGTAGTAGTAGAAGCACTGATGTACATCGCTCTGGATAAGAGCATCTGCTAAATGCCGTAAACATAAACGTAAGTATTGTTGTTTATTAAAATTATTAGTAGTAGTTTTGTTGTTATTGCACTGATTATTATTATTATTATTATTATTGGTAGTAGTAATAATATTGTGTATTATTATTAGTAGTAGTAGTAGTAGCAGTAGTAGTAGTAGTAGTAGTAATAGTATTGTTAGTGTTATTAGTATTATTAGAGTAGTAGTAGTTTTTTTTGTTATAATTGATCTTGCTGTTTTTATTATAATTATTATTATTATTACTATTAGTAGTAGTAGTAGTATTGTTATTATATTTAATAATTGTTATTATTCTCATTCATAGAGTGAGTCAGTATGAGTCAGGCCGTGGTCAGTGGTGTTAGAAGGCTGAGCACCATATCTGAGGCAGATGTGGGTGTGGAGGCTCGGTCGCCAGTGGACTCAGTGGGGGGGAGCGAGTGGGCGGGGTCCAGCGTGTCACTCTGCCCACGGGAGAAACTCACTCTGACCAGCAGCACCTTCACCTCCTTCGACTCCCATCAGCCAGACGCTGGAGGTACAGACTCACCTTGATCCACCTACACACCTACACACACCTACACACCTCCTCATACTCCTCACACACCTCCACACATACCTACACACACACACACACCTCCACACAGACCTCCACACACCTCCACACTCTCCTCAGACACCTCCACACATACCTACACACACTTACATACATACTAACACACACCTCTACACACACCTACACACTCCTCACACTCATAGCTCACTGATACAAGCAAAGACACTCTGAGGACCTCATCAGTGTGCCTGTGAGGACCACTGTGGTGTGTGTGTGAGGACCTCATCTGTATGTGTGTGAGGACCTCATCAGTGTGTGTGTCTGAGGATCTCATCAGTGTGTGTGAGGACCACAGTGGTGTGTGTGAGGACCTCATTAGTGAGTGTGTGAGGACCTCATCAGTGTGTGTGAAGACCCTCATCAGTGTGTGTGAGAAACTCAGTGTGTGTGAGGACCACAGTAGTGTGTGTGTGTGTGTGTGTGTGTGTGTGTGTGTGTGTGTGAGGATCTCATTAGTGTGTGTGTGAGGACATAATTAGTGAGTGTGTGAGAACCTCATCATTGTGTGTGAAGACCCTCATCAATGTGTGTGAGGACCTCATCAGTGTGTGTGTAAAGGCCTCGTCTGTGTGTGTGTGTGTGAAGACCTAATCAGTGTGTGTGTGACGACCTCATTAGTGAGTGTGTGAGGACCTTCATCAGTGTGTGTGAAGACCCTCATCAATGTGTGTGAGGACCTCATCAGTGTGTGTGTGAGGACCACATCCGAGTGTGTGTGTGAGGACCCCATGAGTGTGTGTGTGTGTGTGTGTGTGTGTGTGTGTGAGGACCTCATCTGTGTGTGTGACGACCTCATCAGTGTGTGTGAGGACCCTCATCTGTGTGTGTGAGGACCCTCATCTGTGTGTGTGAGGACCTCATCAGTGTGTGTGAGGACCACAGTAGTGTGTGTGAGGAGAAGAGATGTTTTATGATGGCCTGAGTGTGATGGACAGTCATCTACATTATCTACATTATCTACACACACACCTACACACCTCCTCACAATCTTCACACACCTCTACGCATACCTACACACACACACCTACACACACTAACACACAATGTAGATAATGTAGATGACAGTCATCTACATTATTTCCTGATTTGATTGTGTGTGCATTGAGGGTTGCGGGAGGCCCATGACATGAAGCCAAGGGATTTCTTGAGTTTATTTCTTGTTTATATAACATTGTACAAGGGTCCTAGATATAAGTTATTAGGAAAGTAGAAAGCCAAAAAGTATTTGGGGACAAATATCAATGTGAAATCATTTTTTATCAAGTTTGTCCTCAAACTTTTGATGGACAGTAGATCCATTGTTAGCTGAGTGGTCATCTTATACCTCCTTCTTCTTCTGACGGTTCTGTTTTTCCTCCTCTCGAGTGAATTTGCCGGATGAGTCGGGTTCCATTCAGTTAATGTGCAGTTTCTCCTCCACCCATGCATTAAAGCTTGTATCCCTTAAAAGGTGTAATATAATTACACACTCCTGGTGCTTTCCTGTCCATTTGTGGTGGGGAAGCATCTCACCATTCATCAGAATGCATTTCTCACAGACAAAAAAAAATCCTTTATTTTTCAACTCATTTACTTTGAATATGAATTAAGGGAATTTTTTAAAATTCTTTTATTGTGTTAATGTTCTTCTACATTTACCAACATTCTTTTGAAATTAGACCTTGTGGTTTCAGAAATGAGTCCAATTTCTCAAAACGAATGTTGGTAATTAAAACAATTTATTCAATAAATTGAGCATTACAACACAAAGAATAATAATAATAATAATAATAATAATCCATAAAATGTGAAATTAATTTCATTAAGTATTCTCAAAATTGCCATTCTGATTATAAGTGCTTTTGTAATCAAATAACAAAATATGGATTATATGTACTTTGTTTCTACCCAACTCCAATGACAATAGAAGAGCTCGTCATTGTACACCTCTTTTGAATTTACAGAAATTGTTACATTTCTTTTATAGTGTTTGTGTTCTTCTAATAATTGATTTTACAGTTTTGTATATAATGTTGGATTTTCTGTAAAACCTTCTCAGGACACTTTTAAAGTAGAAAAGAATACTGTAAATAAAGCTGAGCTCCTAAAATTAAGAACTGAGCAAATTGCATGATTGAACCAACCCTTTTGGAGGCTTCTTAAAGAATAGGGTCGAATAAAAAAAAAACCCTAAATGTTGATGTATGTTTTTTTATCAGTTTAATATTTCAAAATATCATTGTAACACAATTTTAGAACCAATTTTTAAGTATAATTTTAATTTTTAGAACTACACTAGACATTCTGGATTACGGTCCTAGTCCTCATTTTTTGGTCCTGGACCAAATTTAAACAGATTTGGTGAACTTCTGAGCACAACATTTAATATACACTCCCTGTCCACTTTCTCAGAAACACCTCGCTTGTAGCGGCACCTTGCTGTGAGTGTGCAGTTTATGTTAAACATCTTCTAGGCCTTCATCTTCTCTCTCTCTCTGTCTCTCTCTCTCTCTCTTTCTCTCTCTCATCACTCTCTCTTCTCTCTCCTTTCTCTCCTCTCTCTCTCTCACTTTGTCTCCTCTCTCACACACATTCCTTCTTCTTTCCCTCTTTCTCTCTCTCCCCTCTCTTTCTCTCTCTCTCACTCCGTCTTCTTTCTCTCTATTTGTGTCCTCTCTTTCTTTCTTTCACTTTCCCCCTCTCTCTCCCTCCCTCTTTCTCTCTCTCTCTCTCCTCTTTCTTTCTCTCTTCTCTTTTTCTCTTACTCTCTTCTTTCTCTTCTTGTCTCCTCTCTTTCTTTCTTGCATCCCCCCTTTCTCTCCCGCTCCTCCCACTCTGCCTCTGTCTCTCTCTCTCTCTCTCACTCACTCCCCCTTGCCATTTACAGTGTAGGGGTTTGATGCTAAGGAGATTTTGATGGACTCCACTTAACTCAGTGTTTGTCTGTATGAGGTTCTGCATAATTGATGCTGAATGCTCAAGATAATGACGGAAGAGCAGCACTCAGTTTAAACTGACTCTTGTTTCAGCCTCGTCTCACCCTGAATACAGGAAGGAGCTTCAGTCTTCACTCACCTGATCTATAATAATAGTTAACAAAGCATAACAAAGCACATCTAACTTAAGGCCTGAATCAGTGAAGAAACAGGTGCAGATGATTCCAGATGATCAGGCGGTGATTCCAGATGATCAGAAATATTATATACATATATATATATATATATTCAGCCATGGAAAAAAAATAAGAGACCACTTTCCTCTTTTGTTCTGTTCACCGTTTGTACAATCTGCGGCAGTGTGTGTGTGTGTGTGTGTGTGTAAAATGCACAGGTTGCTATTCTTTTATAAACTGTTGCAGTGTGAGCTGTGTAAAAAGTAAGAAATGCCTCCATATGTGTTGTAAGTGCAGTAGTGTGTGTATAGCAGCTGTTCTATGTGCTGTATTCCAGCAGCTTCACTCCTGATTCAGTTTACTGATAGGATGAAACAGAGCTCACACATACACACACTATGCTCTTAACATTACTATTTTAATTGTTGCAATTGTAAAATAATGGAAGAGTGTTGTGTAGTTCAACATTTCCAAGGTATAACAAATTATTTATATGTATTGTTTTTTAATTTTCTCCAAACATTTTTTTGTTTTGAATTTTGAATCAAGTGTGGTCAATAAAACACAATAGTGACATGCACATTTTACACAGACACACTCCCACAAATTGCAAAAGCAATAACCAGAAAAAAAATGATCATGTCTCTTATTTTTTTCCATGGCTATATATATATATATATATATATATATATATATTCTAATAATATGTGTTTTTTTCTGCAGAAGTACCCTCACTACCCACACACACACCTTTAATATTGTTCACACAGGGTTTTTCAGGGTGTATATTGTATGTGAAGGTGTGTGAGGAATGTGTGTGTTGTTTATGTCGCTCTGGATAAGAGCGTATGCTAAATGCCGTAAATGTAAATGCAATGTAAATGTTTCCTCAGAGGACTGTGCCTCCATTCTGCTGGCCTGTCTGTACTGCCGTTTCTCGGACATAGTGATGATGCTGCCGGACGTATGTGAGCGAGCACTGGGCCGCTGCTGCCCGTCGTACGCACTCTACAGGGTTTCCGGCGAGCAGGTCCAGGGGAAAGACTGCTGCACCTGCAAACTGGAGCTGGACTGTGGGCTTCTGGACGCCTGCCACGAGACCAGCGAGCTGCTGGAGCTTGCTATGGAGATATCAGAGGTGTGCTACCGTTAACACTGCTAACACATGCCAAGGAGGCTCCTGGAAGAACCATGGAATGAAAAGGATTGGTGGAACAGTTCGGTGCAAAGGCCCATTTGCATCGTAAAGCAGTAGCCCTATGGCTTTGCCTGCATTTACCTCTAGGGGGCACTATTTGAATGTATATTATACTTTTTCTGAGCCATTTACAAACGTAGAGGGCAGGGGTGTCACTTGACCCCTTTTACTGGGGCAGGCTAGTTTGGTTTGGGCCCATCCACAGATTTAAAAGAAAAATTAAATGATAAAAAAATGATTACAAGAAAACATTCGAAACACTTAAAACAAATGTAACGGACTGGTTTTTAAGTGTAATAGTATACACTGTAAGTGAAGTTTAATGGATGATCCTCCTTACCTTTATCACAGCCGCACAGATTCTTTTCCAGCAACTTTCGGAAATAACATGTTTCCAAACCCTCCCAGCATATTTTCAAGTCTGCAGACAGTTCTGTTTCATTTGCTGGAGCTCATTTGAAACTTGTCCAGCTCGTCCCTGCAGTTCGATGGGAGAAAGATCTGGAGACTGGGGAGGCCAAGACATCCTTCTCTAAACTTTCGGCTTTTCTTTGGACTGGATACAATTTTGGCACAATTTTGAAGAACACTTGGGATCATTATCCTGTTGAAGAATGAAATTTTGTCCAGTGATACATACACCAGAACGAATTGTGTGATGTAGTCGGTGATAAACAAACCAGCCATCTATTGCAACGATACTTGCATGTCTGTTAAAGGTAAATGGCTGAATTACATACATTTGTAGAGGGCGTAGTCAATCAGATTGCATTTTTGGATGTTGCCACTGCAGAGAACGAGAAGCAGAGTGCTGGAGTAGGAAGACAAGGAGGAGGAGAGACTGAGGTGGAAGAACAGTCGAGGCAAACCCTGAGGGTGCAGTTTCTACGGAAAGAGAGAACACTGGACAACTAGCAAGGAGAAAAATCTGAGTCTACAACGTAGAGGGGAACATATGATGTGCATGATGGAACTAAACAAGTGAAGTTCTTTGGGTTAAATTGATCATTTTCTTCTAACTGGTTTGGAAAGCTTTAAATGGTTCAAATATTCCAAATTTAAAGATGCGCCTGTTTTTCATGTTTGGCAAACACATGAAACCTGATACTTTCGTAGGCCCTGGTCTGACTAATTGAAAAAAGCTCTGGATCTCTTTAGGAAGAATGAAAAAACCTGCCCAAGCAAGCATGATTTCCTGACACAGCAACATGGGGCCTGTGCCCCAGTAGAGCTTTCTGTCTAACAATGTCACTGGTAAAGGGTGAGTTTGGCTTAAAAATTGGTTTAGATTGATGTGGCATGTACTTTAATTGGAATGCATTTGCTGATGGATATGAAGTCAAGAAGACGAAGCTGCTCCAGAGTTTCACTGCATGCACCATTATACCATTAGCCACAGTAAAATTAGTCTATTATAATACACATCAAGGCAAGGTTAACTTTAAACCCTATAATTCTAAACAGGTCGCCTGTACATATTTGGTTGTTTTAGCTGTAAAAGTGTCATAAAACCTGCTGTGAGTATGTGCCTTTGTCCCTTTTTTCAGGACTACTTCTT
>JBBPCZ010131108.1:0-22923 GCA_037974445.1 Brycinus macrolepidotus | reverse complement strand
TATTGTTGCGCTTGTGTCCTGTCTGCACTTGTGATGTTGCTCTGTTCTGTTCTGCTCTGTGTTGCACCATGGTCCTGCAGGCACGTTATCTCATTTCACTGTTTACTTTGTGTATGGTTGAAATGACAATAAAACCTACTTGACTTGACTTGACTTGACTTGGTATTATCATAATAGTTTCATGGTTTTACCGTGATCAGAGGTTAGGCAAACATGATAAATATATTCTGTACATATGCACAACTTACCCTTGGCACATCTTCAATTTGTACTGTATATATTTTGTGGCACATCTTCACTTTACACTTTATACTGTATATACTTTGTACATATGCATATTGTTAAATCTATTTTTGTTCTCCCGCCTCAATATATGTTGTATGTCTGTTATCATACCGTTACTGCTCTGTGAAGCTTTACACACAAGCATTTCAATCGCAAGTACTGCACCCGTGTACCAGCGACATGTGATGTGACAATAAAGGTGATTCGATTTGATTTGATAAGACATGTTTAGGTTCACTCGTTATTATGAATAGTGAACAACATTGCTACATGTGCCCTGTAGACATCGTGGGTCCTTGGTTCCTATCACCTCCATTGTGAAGAACTTTGTGCCAGTCATTTTATCTACAGTACACCATTTCACATCAAACCTATTTGAAGGACTTTGCTTACATCCCAAAGACTGGATTATTCAGGAAAAAAACACTTGAATGGAGTAAAATTTAACTTTAAGGAAGCTAAGTGGAGTTAATGCTTCTGCAGTGAACCAAAGAATATGTCCTTATTTCATAAGTCCAGTCAGTACATTTAAAAAAACAGACCTTTGGTCATTTTTTCCTTCCACATACATCGCAACACTGTGTGTAAACTGGCCGCCACACACCTCTGCCAACAAACGTGAGCATGTCGAAACAGCTGAAGGCTGTGAAGGTGAGAAAAATTTCATTTGCTTTCTGAAGCCCGTCCCAGTACGTGCTCACGTAGTATATCCTGAATGCATGGTATGGTACGAAGCAGATGAACATAATCAATACGAAGCACATGCTTTTAATCTGAGCCCAAAACTCCTGGTGGGTGTGTGAAGCCCGGCCATGCTTGCGGTAAACACGCCACAAGATCCACAGCTGGACACAGGCCAGAATGGTCCAGGCCAACAGCACCACCGCACTGATGATGTAGTTCAGTGTTCTGACACTGTCACTGGAGAGAGCTTCACCAAAGTTGAAGCAAACGTCAGCACTTCCATTTGTTCCAGATCCATAAGTGACCACCGTGGCTGGCAGAGCAGTGCCCAAGATGATGGCCCACAAGCTCACGCTGGCAACAACTGCATGTAGAGCTCGATAGAAGTCCAGCCGGTGGCCCCACTCAAAGTATGCCAGGTACCGTGCAGTCAAGATGACGATGTAGAAAATGAAGGTGAGGTACATGTGACCGTGGATCATACCGCTCACGAACTTGCAGAAGTCATATCCCAGGGCCCAGTGGCTGCTGGCGTAGTAGTAGATGCGGAAAGGAACGGTCAGGAGGAAGAGTGTGTGCACCACCAGCAGGTTGATGACGGACACGGTGGTGATGGACAGCATGTTGGACTTCAGGGTAGTACTCATGAGGCCCACGCCCAAGCTGCCACCAAGTAAGATGAGCGTGTAGAAGAACAGGAGACTCACCCTGTACTCCATCGGGAGGTTAGAGGTTTGGTTCATGCCGCTGCTTTGCAGTTTGTCCATGGCCTTGGATGAAAAACAGAAGTAAAGCAGTTTTTAATTTGAGTCATGCCTAACATAAAATACTCCTATAAATGGCTGGTCACTTCCACAGGGTGCGCACTCTTAAAAATAATTGTTTAAAAGTAGAGTAGGGACAGAAAGCATGGAGTGCCCAATTTCGGAGTGTCAGTGTCCAGCACAGTTTTGTAGCTTCCCTCCTGTAGTACATTCACTAATTAACCAGGTGTATTTGAGCAGGGAAATCACCAAACTGTGTTGACCCTCCAGGACTGGATTTGGGCACCCCTGCTGTAGAGTCTGATTTGTGTTACTTTAAATTTCAAAAAGGCTTATAAGTGTTCCTGTCGATTGTGGTCTCTTTCACTAGAACGTTGCAAGTTCAAACCCCAGTGATGCCATCTGTGGCTCCAAAACCATGACAGTACAAAAGGCCTTGCTCTGTATGTAGGTAGGATAGGATATGTAGGTGTTTTATCATCCTGCATCTTACTTTAGAATCATATATTTCAAAAAAACTCTAAAAACTGGTTAAGGCATGCTACTTGAGGGATATGTGGAGTATGACTTAAACCTGTAAAGAGGTAATGTACATTTGCCAGCCACTTTATCTTCTGCTAAAAAACTAATTTACACATTCTCTAGCCCTTGTTGCATAGTTTGGATGATGGACCAATTTCAACCTAGCAGTGACTTGTAAAAACTCCAACTGTGCTGTTGCTGCTCTACACACACTATCATGCCACTACCATGTCACTGTCACCACTGTGGTGAGAATGTTCTACCACCAAAATAAGATGAGATTCTACCACCTCAGTGACCAGTGATGAACACAGTGGAGAATGGCTACAGCGCAGTTACTGTCAGTAACTGTTCGCCTGTATAGTGGAGCTATAAGGCATGTGGAGCTCATAAAGTGGCCTGTGAGTGGAAGTGCAAGATAGGGCATTCTAATAAAGGGAGGGCCCAATGTACTCAGCTTTTTGCACTAATTACAATCACAAATCAGACACATTCTTCCCATGCGTATGAACATTTCATACATAAGACGCTGGCAGAATGTGTTATACTGGCAAAAAAAGCTTAATACATTGGACCCACTGTTATTTAACTGCGCCTTTCAAACCCTGGACCTCAATAGCACGTAATTAGTGGGCGGGTCTGTACACAGTTTTCGGAATCAGCTGAAGCTTTAGCAAACTGAATGTTAAATTCAGACACATTATGAGGACGTGTCCAAGGCCCCTGAGCACGTACACCTGGTCCTGAGTGTATTAGTTGACTAAATGGTAAACTGTAACAGTATGGAATAGACAAAAAGGATCATAAGATGGTAGGAATACAAACTGTATTGTTGTTTAGGTGCTTTGCAGGACCACGTCCTTGAACTTTTTTTCCCTGAGATGTTACTTGACTTGTTAATGGAATCTTCTCCTCAGATTTTCTAATCTGGAATTATCTGATCCAGATAAAAGGTTATGCATTACATAATTATGTAATGATTCATAGACCTGTGTCTCTGTTCAAGCAGAATAGTCTTTATTGTAAAGAACTCTTTACAATAAAGGTACCAAAAATGGGTGCCATATAGGAACCCCTTTCAGTCCTCCAAAGAACCTTTCAGTGGATGGTTCTTAAGACAACCATTTGTGAGATATGTGAGGGCGTAGAACTGTTTTTAAAGCCTGGAGGACCTCCACATGATATAAATATTTTACACAAAGGTTCTTCACAGAAACAAGCCAAGGACCATATAGGAACCTTTATTTTTTGCATTTGATCAAAGTTCATACAACTTAACAAAAAAGGTGCTAAAACAAAGCCAATAAAGAAGGCTGAGCCATGCAGTCATGTGCCCTGAATTGTTCTTATCAGGCTCATACCTGCTTTATGATGTGTGGCTGTTTGTTTTGTTTGTGAAGTATGAAAGCTGATGGCATGTTTGCTGAAAAAACATGAGTCAAAGCAGAAGTTGCAAAAGACTTATTTGATCAGACCCAAGCAATACACCTTCCAGTTTACAACACAGCAGGTTGTAACAGAAACAGAAAATAATGACATGATTTCAGTCTATAGGTCAGGATTGCTTTGCTTATTAAGGTCTTTGCATTTTCATAGCATGTCTGTCCTTCTGTACTCTGAGGTCTGTTAAGGACATTCCTGTTTTTCATTACAGATCAGGTCAATATGGCATCCAAGAACCAAAAAGACTCAGATACTCACCAGTTTAGTGCTCAAGATGTTAAAAACTCTCTGGGTCCTTCTGTAAATGCTGCTTTATAATGTCTTCAGCACATAGAGCCAGTTCATCCATAGGAATGGCCTGAGAAGCAACAGATTCCCCACCGCTCAGCTGTCCTCTGCCATACCAACCTCAGCCAGCCCAGAGGCTTGAGGAAGTGTTGACAGCAATGCTGCAATGTGGATTAAAGATTGACAAAAGCACTCAGCAAGCTTTGGTTTTTTTATGCTTTATGGCCTCTGCTGGCCTTCAAAGGAATGTTTTTTTTAAAAAAGACCCAAATCAGTTGTAAAAAGATAGTCAGTAAAACAAGAAGAATATGAAGCTAACCGATATGAGACTGAAGTCTAATTTTTTGGCTGAAATATTCTCTACATGAATAATTTCTCTCCCTCCTCCTCCATTTCTGTCTTTCTCTTCTTTCTTCTCACTCATTCGTCTTTCTTTCTTTCTCTCTTTCTTTCACACCTTGTCCTTCTCCGTCTCTTTCCTCATTTCTCTCTCTCTCTTGCTACCTCTCTATCACCTTCTGTCTTTCTCTCTCTTTCTCCGTCTCTGTTTGTTTCCTCTCTCTTTCTCTCTTCCCTTATCTTTCTCTCTCTCTCTTCTTTCTTTCTCTCTGTCTCTGTTTCTCTCATTTCTCTCTCTTTCTCTCTCTCTACCTTCTGTCTTTTTCTCTCTTTCTCCTGGTCTCTATCTGTTTCCGCTCTCAAGCTCACCTTCTCTCTCTCTCTCTCTCTCTCTCTCTCTCTCTCTCTTTCTCACCTTCTGTCTCTCTTTTGTTGCTCTGTTTCTCTCTCCAAACTCCTCCGTCTCTCTCGCTCTGGTTGATTCAGTATTAGTTCAGTGTAAAGGGACGAAAGCACAGACAGGGGGGAGTGCTGGAGTTGTCTAAGCAGGTCAAGTGTCTGATGACACAGTAGCAGTAAAAGATAAAAGCCGAGTGCCCACAAACGAATGACAGGGCAGGACTCAGGAATTGCCACACTGCCCTTTACTCTTTATGCAAATGGAGCACATACTCAAGCCTGGTCCCATTTTAATAAATGAAAGCACGCAGGGCGCTTTACCAGGAAAAGGCAGCTGGAGAGAGGGAACCCCGGCAGCCAGGCAGAAATTGAGAAGTTGCGAAACACACGCCGTTGCAGTTTCCTCTGATGTAAATGTCTGTTTAGCATGAGTCAGGGTGATGTAGGAAGACCCTGTATTAGGAAATTAGTCCAGTTTAAATCTCAATACGAAAGACAAACACAGCTTGATTTTCTTTTTCAGTTAATTGACACATGAACCAATTAGAGAAAAAGTAAAAATATTGTTCCAAAAAAGTAGAAGTACAAATACAAATGATTAGATCAAACACCTGACTGCTTAAGTCTTATCCACAAAGGGGCAGTGTAGCTGAACCTTTTCATTCCAACCATTCAGGAGCTCATAACCCATTAGTCATTTGAGACCAGCTGATTAAACAAGCGCAATCAGCTGAGGTTCTGAATGACTAAAAAATCTGCAGCAACACTGGCATTTGAGGATAAGACAGTGATCCAGATCATCCAGATCATCCATTCTCTTTATGTTTGGTGTGGATGCTGTCAGGAATAACAACTTCAATTAATTAAATTAATTACATCACAATGAACACAAAGGAGGCTCGAGGGCCTAAACACAACAGCAGATCTCAAACACCAAAGACTAGTACAAACTAAGGGGTTAGATGAGGGGTAGTGTGAGGGTGGACTGACAACCGATACACAAATCCTTGGAACTTAAATACATAACCGTCTAAGACAAGAACCAATGACTAAACACAATCACTTCAACACAAACACAGGACAGCTGACAGAACATGTGAAGAAAGAAATCACTACAATTTGCTTAGAGGTAAGTGTTAAGTTTGTCCACTAGGTGGTGACACCAAGAACTATTCCATGTAACTGGACCGATTCTAAAGTGGAGAGGTGAAAGTGGGTTTTGACAACTGGGATCAGTTTTCCTCAGTAAGGGGGTTCCTTTTTGTTTAGATTATATACACATGTTCAAATAATTAACAAACTATCTGATGCAGCTCACTGGTGGTGAACTCACTCAGCGGTGAAACAACAGTAGGGTTGGGGTCGGGATTTGTACTGGAATTAGATTCAGGACCAGGGTGAGGGTTAGGTTTTGGGGTTTTGGGTTAAAGTTAAGGATTAGGGATTAGGGCCAGGGCTAGGTTTAGCAAAAGTTAATGGGATTTTAATAGGTTTTTAGTTAAAAGTTTTAGTATATTTTTAGAATATAAGTGAAATGCAAGTACAAGGGGCCTATCCCAATAAAGTAGTGTCACAAAAGGTGATCTTTACACAAACAGGATGATTTATCGTCAGTTAATTACCACATGGATCAACCTGAGCAAACGTAACAATCAGGCAAACCTCTTCTTGTGTAAATAATGCTATGATTTAAGATGAAAGTTACACAGAAATGATCTTTTAAGAACCTCATTTCACCCAGATACTCTGTGCTGGATTTGGCACAGAGTGAAGCTTTTTTAGCCAAACAACATTAAGAGTAAAAGGAGCTTTGTTGGAGGCACTGAGGGTCACATGATTGTCAGGTGGTTGCAATATTGGCAGCAGCCAATGTGAAGTACGATTACTGCATTATACTTTCCCTTAAAAGTCCTAGCTGAACAGCCCATGTGAGACAATGGCTTTAGATCTGCTTGAGATGAACACACTGTTCTCTCACTTTAAACTTCAATTGAAAACCACTGGTATAAGTACACATGATCTTGTTCATACACACAGTACACATTCACTCTTAGCAAAAAGGGCTCTATGCAGCACCAAAAAAGGTTTTATTACTTGCAGATATAAGGAAGACTGTGTTGGTGTTATAAATAGTTACTGAAAGAATAAAAAAACAACGGGTTCACCATCAGGGAGACAGAAAGGACCCATTTAACTAGGCAAAGATACATTTAAGCTTTCAGATGGTTCCATGACAAATTTTGAAAGCCTTTCTGGTACTATTTAACATTTTTAAATGTTCTTTTAAAAACCATATACAGGCTTTATATCATACAGAACAACCACCTAACCAGAAAAAGGACCATTCAGCACTCAAATGGTTCCTTGATTTGTCATGGTTCTGTATTTAACCATTGCATTTATGGAATTGTCCTCGAAGAACTGCTTTTACAAGGATGTACACTCTTAGCAAAAAGTACTCTTTATAGTACCTAAAAAGGGTGTTTGTCTTATATATTTGATGGTGAGTCCTTTTTGGTGCTATGTAGACTACGCAGACCCATTTTTAAAAGGTTCTTTATAGAACTATCATTTTCTCCACCAGAGGGAAGAACATATGAAGCTCCTGATTTATGATGCTCTAATAGGTCAAATATAAAAGAATAATCCTTCTCACTTACATTTCTGTTGGCGTCTGTTTTGCTGTTTTCGTTGGAAGCGAATCATTTAAATCTTCAGTGTATCTCCAAAAAATTATTTTCTTTGGCTTTTTAAACAGATTTTTTATTTTTCTGCATCATGCCACAGATGATCTTTAAAATGTGTGAGGCTTTAGGATGAATAGACCAACAGAAATCCTCCAAAATGACTTAGAATAAAATGTCTTACACTGACTTACATCAGAAATGAAGATTCTTTTTTGCCTTCTTCTGTAAAGTTACAGTTTTGGAGATACTCACATACCCTCTGCCTCCTGCACAGAGAGTGAAGCGGTTAGACTGCTATGTTGTTGTGGATTTGACCTCACTGAGTGTATGAACACAGGCCATTTCCAGAATGCACACTAGTTTAATGAACACTGGGACAGTGGGATTGAACCCTCCCGCACCGATTAGCTGTGGATTAGTCAATCGCTAATCCAGGCCGACACATTGCAGCTCATGCTGGAGTGTGTGTAAGCGTTTTCTGATTGTGTGCACGGTGAGGAAAGCCATGTGGTGAATTGCCTGCTGAGGATTCTTCTGTGTTGAAATGGCCAACATTTACACTCTCAGGTAAACAAAACCCCTTTTTTTTTTTATCAGTTTCTTCCTATAATTCTTTACATTACATATTCACTTATAAAATGGATAATCTATTAGCATTTGTAGATGCTCTGAATTAGCAATGCACAATTATATCAGAATAACAGTTACAATGTGTTAACACGCTTGAATGTTAGTTAGGAGTGGTTTTTACCAACCTATCGCAAGTCACGGCCCACACAGCTGGACCACCAAAGAATATAACTGACCTGAGCATTTAAAACGCAAACAAAACTTAAACACAGTTATCAATGTAGCCTCTTGAGTTTCACTTGACTGTATAATCAAACACCCTTAGAAATGCTAAAAACTAGCAAAAATGTTTCTGTTTGTGTCCAGTTATCCATGATAGATGCCTTCCATAAGAAATTATATAGAAAAGAGTAAAATAAATGTTTTACATTCACTTGCACTAAAAATATAATCAGCTTGTGTCAGTTTTAGCCTGACTAAGCAGCAACCTCAGCCTAAATATATATATTTTTTTACTTTTGCAAATAATCACAACAATAACATTTGAGACAACACTTTATAGCAAAAAAAGTGCATATATCGGGTTTTGTTTTGAAGTGTACGAGAGCTGTAGAACTATTATCATGTCACATAATCACTGCTGGTTCATGACGAAGTTCAATTTTAATTGATTTTAAAAAATTGAATTAAGTACACATATTAATTCTGATTTAGTAAATAATAAGGACAGCCATAAACTTGGCAACCGGTGACACTGTCATTTATCTTCCCTGTAATCACTCGGTCAATAGGGCTTTTTTCTTCGGCCAGTGGTCTTCCGATGTGAGACTGGATGGCAAAACAGTCATTATTACAGGGGCCAACACTGGCATTGGCAAGGAGACCACCAGAGACTTGGCAAAAAGAGGTAAGCAGGCCTGTACTGCACGAGTGTACTGCAGGCAAAGATCGCATGAATAGATTTTATACGATTCTGTAAACTGTATAGTAATCAAATGGTATCTAAGCAACACATGCACAGAGGAAAGGTCAGGAAAGGCCTAGTGTGCTATGTGCAAAAATGGGTTGCTTAACCATGACTGTTACATGATGAGCAGTTAGTTCTGTCTCGTAGGGGCCAGGATCATCATGGCATGCAGAGATATCGCCAAAGCCGAAGCGGCCCAAAGAGAAATCATTGAGGACTCTGGCAACCAAAACATTGTCATTAGGCAACTGGATCTGTCTGACACCAAGTCAATCAGAGAATTTGCACAGATAATCAACAATGGTGAGTAAAGACTCCAAATAACACCTATATATTTTGAATTCCAACTTTAATTGGCCTGAAATCTCAAATAATATATCAGCTTGGTTTGATTTCAGTAGAAAAGAACAAATCTGATCCAGTCCTGTAACTGTCCAGCTATAAATATCACAGACTCACGCTGTGTTATGTTGGTTGTGTGTGTTATGTGTTTTTATGTGAGTTATGTTGTATTGTAGTACAGTGTTTGAGTAGTTGAAGCACAATGGCCTAGCTATGAATAAAAATATATTTATTCTAAAAAGCCACTCATTTTAAAAAGCAGTTGTTTTTAAAGAAGAAGGATGATTTTGGAATGGAAAGCAGTAATTTAGTGTGTTTCCCTTACTGATTCATGACTTTTTTCTTTCTATTTAGAAGAGAAACAACTTCATATTCTCATAAATAATGCTGGAGTCATGATGTGTCCCTATTCTAAGACTGCAGATGGCTTTGAGATGCAGTTTGGAGTCAATCATTTGGGTAAAAGTGTCTTTTGTCCCCTCATATCAGTCAATAAACTTAAAAATAATTTAATAAATACCTATGCTTTGTGGTCTAATGTTTTATATTGGTTTAGGCTATTGAAACAAACAATATCAGCTACATGTAAATTCACTGGTAAATACTGATTGGGGTAAATATATTCTTTGAATGATTAAAACATACGAATCACTCAGTCTGAAGTATTTTAAAGTTATACATTAGACACTTCAGTTTAATTTGAGAAGTTTAATTGGAGGTGGCATACAGACCTGGTCCTGGAAGTCTATAGGTTTTAGGTTCCTATCACATCTGATTCAACTAATCAGCTGATCAACAAGCTTTTCCTTTGGAAAAACTCTAAAGTGCAGGTCGGTGGGGCTCTAGGAGGAGGGTTGAGAAACACTGCAATAGACGATATGCAATATACTTTGTGCCTATCTCTAATAGTGCCAGCACTGCTGCCTCATAGGTCACTTCCTGCTGACCTTCCTGCTGATTGGTCTGCTGAAGAACTCTGCTCCATCCAGAATCATCATCCTCTCATCCATGGCCCACAGCTGGGGCACCATAAAGCTGGACGACATTAACAGTGAGAAGAGCTACAACAGCAGGAGAGTGTATGGCCAGAGTAAACTGGCTAACATTCTCTGCACTCGCTCCCTAGCCAAGAGACTTAAGGGTGAGTGTGACATGGTCTAACGACGCTGTGAAATCAGCGAGTTCACTCTAATGTCTTGTATGTAATGTAAAGGCATTTTTATAACTGTATGCCATTTTAATTTTTTAAGAGCGGTAACAACTAACAGGTAACATGTCAACTATTAAAAAAAAAAAAAAATAAAAATAAAAAATATATATATATATATATTATTAAAAATTAGGTTCTTTGCGTGATGGCATAGAAGTACTGCTTCAGGTTAACAAGCATCATAACAAGCATAAGCATAAACAAGCATCTCTGAAAATAAAATTTGTGAGTGGGAAGATCTTTTTGAATGTTTAGAGAATCTTCACGTTAAGTAAGGTTTCTGTACCAAATTAAAGGCTCTTCTTAGAACCTTTTCATTATGTTGAGGTTCTTTAAACTTTAGAAAGGTTCTGCATATCTCACAATACTGGTTCTCCAAAGAACCATCATTTGAAATGTTCTTTAGGGAATCCAAGGTGGTCTTTCCATAGCCTTGCGCAAAAATCCCTTAAGGCAGAGAGACTTTTTATTTTTAATTTGAATGTTTTTAAATAGCTTCTGTCATTTTGGCAATAATTAACATAGGCTTGAACTGAGCAGTGTAATACTGTTTAATTTTCTCTGAACAAAATGTTTTTCTGTATGTTTTCAACAGAGACAGGTGTGACAGTATATGCTGTCCACCCAGGAATTGTACGCACTGAACTGAAGAGACACATGAACCTGGGCCTCCTCTGCATGTGGAAAGTTGTCAGGCCTTTCACTAAGACGACAGTGCAGGGAGCTCAGACTTCAGTCTATTGTGCCGTGGAGCCAGCTCTGCAATCGGAGAGCGGGGGCTATTACAGGTACTCGCCTCTTTATGGGAGGAATGGCTCACTGAAAAAAAAAAAACCCCACAATATTCATCTTATGTCAAACATAGTCTTAGCTAAGGCATTTTAGTTGTCCAGAGTGCCCTTTAGTTTTACATTGGAGCTACACGGCCTATTGTAGTAAAAGAGGCTCATCATTCATATCTTACTAAGCTCATCACCCTTGTCAAATTGTTAAAATCACAAGGAACCCAAATCCTTATTTTTTTGTTGCTCTTTTGGGCACACACTGTTCATGTACAAAGAATGGGCAACCTGTGGTTAATGCCCACTAAATGACCAGTTTGCCAAACTCAGAAAAAAGCTGCTAAGAAAATTTAGCAAAATAACCTGGCAAGTATAACTGAGCTATCAAATTAGCTTATCTGTCTGCCTCTCGTCTGCTCATTTGTTTGTCTGTCTTTCTGGTCATCCATTTGTTCCTTTGGTTGTTCATGCCAGCATGTAGAGCCTGTTTCACTCACTGTGTTTAGATTTGCTTCAGTGTGGGAGCAGGATGGCATGCTAGAAAGAGGGCTGTGAATCACACATGCTCATCAGAATGTCAGAACCACAGCCAAATAGTTCTCAAACAGAACTGATCTGCGTTTTAAGCTTTTTATTATACAGTTGTATGCTGCCCCCCCCTGGTCAAACTGCAAGTTTTGAAACATCTACATCAAACAAACTTACATATGACATATGCACAATTATCATTTATTCATAGGGTGTTTGTACTTGACACTGTTTGTCTGTGTGGTTGCAGTCGCAGAATGGGAATTAAAACGAACAAAAACCCTACACCCAACTCTACAAAATACACTTCATTTATTCAAGTGCGCTACACTTCCATGTGGCTTTGGGGTCATGTGGAAGCCTGCGGCACAGCTCTGGAAACGTAGGAATAGAGGCAAGATATTATTCTACTAAATGTCAAAAAATCCTGGATGCAAATTTGACCCACATTCAGTGAAGCAACTTAAGAAGAAAAGAGGTTGAATATTACAAGAAGACAATCATCCAAAACATACTTACAAATGAACTTCAAGAAACAAAAGATGGAGTTTTGGAATGGCTGTCACTGACTTAAATTTTGTGATTAGATCTTAATCATGCTGTATGGAGGGTTAGGGTTATACATGTGTTTTGCAACACCCATGTGAAAAGGCAAATTGAATAACCCACAGCATGATGATGCAGAAAGTCATGAGAGTGATTCCCAGTCGGGTTGTTCAGAAAATGGGTGGATGAATTACCTCCTTTAGCAGTAACAACTACTTTAAGGCCTGAACTACCCACTGAAAGAGGGTCTTGCTAATGCTGACTGAAAGGATGTGCGCATGCATTTATCTTCTGCCAGTATGCATAAATTCAGGAAATGCCATACCTCAGTTTGTTCCCTGTAGACTGCACAAAAAAATAAACAAAATGTCATTTGGCCCACACCTTTGCATACAACTATATTTCCATCTATTTATTTCACTCAAACTTTGCTAGATATTTAATATGACATAATATTTTAGTATCAGTCAAACATATTCAAGGATACTGGACAGCAAAAACAAAAAGTAAAAGACATCGACATAGACCTCCATTATATTAGCCTAGTAGCTCCACTGCAAAACTAGAGAAGCAAATTTCAGAGCTCAAGCACATCTTAGCTGATTGTCTGTGTTTGGGTAGTACATTAGATTAGACATGATGTTTTTTTTTTTCTTTCTTTCTTTATTTCTTTGAATTCACACTTGGTGGCTGTTGTTTTTATTACATTCATGTAGGTATAACTATATTCAAAATATATCTGTGTGTGTGAAATGTTATCATTAACAACTTTCTGTTCATTTTCCCTTTCTTCACATATAGTAACTGCGGACCTGGAAGGTGCACCAGAGCTGCTAGAGACGATGAAATGGCGCAGAAGCTGTGGGAGCTCAGTTGCCAGATGCTTGGAATAAGCTGGGACTGAATGCAGGATGTTTAGATGTAGCTGTACATGACAGCTTTATATAAATAATACTGAGAGTAGGCTTATTTTACCTACGTTGAAGATAATTTGTTTGATTTCTCAACATTTGATTTGTATTCTGAGAGACCAGTGAACCATAGTCCCTGGTTTCTCAAACTAGCCCTGCTTCAGTCAGATCAGGTCTGCTCTCAGTGTTTCTGTTACTGCGGGCCACACCCTGCCCTCTTGACTTCACGCCCTGCCCCTTGTTTTAAGATTCTAGAACAGGAATGTCAAACTCATTTTTGTCACGGCCTGAATGGGTCTAAAATCTAACCCTACCCCTAACCCCTAACCCCTAACCCTAACCCTAACCCTTAACCCATCACATCTACCCCCTAACCTTAACCTTACCCCCAACCCCAATCCTAACCTTAACATCCCCCCCCCATCCCCCCATCCCTGACCTTAACCCTTTACCCTAAAACTAATCCCAGCCTTAACCCCTAACCTTTGCCTCACCCCATCCCCATCAGGACGACTGAAATTGTCAGTTGATCTTACCTTTTTTCAGAAAAAAGTTCTTAGTTTTTTTTTAGGGGTGATTAGGTGTTGCCAGGGCAAATTAAGTTCAACTAAGAAAAAAAATACAAAAAACATTAACTAAAATCCTAACCAGTGCCACTTAATCAACCACCCCCCCCTTCTTTTTTTTCTAAACAACCCTAATTGCTTTGATTCTTCTAGTGGACATTCATGATTTTAAATATGGACTTATATTTTCAAAAAATAGCACCAGGAATCAAAATGACTGCCAACAGGAAGTGATCCAGTAATGACCCCATTGGATCACTTCCTGGAGAAGACCACACCCATTGAACTTACTATATAGGATAGGCCTCAAACCTTTGTTAGTTGATAGTCCTCTGAAGAAGCATCTTAGATGCAAAATGTCAGGACTTTTTAAGGGTAATCCCTCCATACAGAGATTCTCTTTGTTTTCTTTTATAAAGTCTTTTTAGAAAGTGGTTTTAAGATGAGCTCTTCTTTGTTGAATAAAATTTGAGTTTTTATCAAAAATTCTGAGGGGAAAAGACTACAGTGGAACAGCAGATACCAAGCCACACCAACGAGGCCTGGAAAACCTGCATGGAATGGAATCTTCAGAAAAGGTATCTACCTTGGGAAGAAACAAAGGCAATTTGTTATCAGAACTTTCTCTTTGTTCTTTTCTCATTGTTTTTTGTTTTTCTCCCTGGAGATTTTATTTTTTAGCCTTTATATACCTTTTATGTTGGTTACGGCCTTTATTTTACTGGACTGGGTTGAGGGACTGAGTCTACAAGGCCAGGAAGATCGGCCTAACTCTCCTAGAAGCCCCAGCTTGTGGGAGACAAATCAGACTGAGTCTAAATGGACCAAATAGTAGGGAAAGAATATTTATCTTTTTTTTTTTTTTTTTTTTTTTTTTTAAAAAGAAAAATATTTTAGCATACACTTTCTCCTGTTAGTCTTTCTTGGTCTATTTTAGTTTTTTTTTTATCATGTTGTACGCATTGGATGAACTACACTAAGGGACTTCATGATGATTAGATTACAGAATAGATTCTCTGTGTTGGAAGACCAGATTTTAACAGAGAATGAGGCCAGTATACAGACAAGTACGTTTTCTAACACGAAAATCAACTTTGATAAAATATTCACTGAGGCTTACTTTAAGCTGATACAAACAACACACCATTTGGAGACAGCAGAAACTTCAGTTCAGACAAATAATGTTCCAATGGGTATGTCCAGACGGGTCAAAAAACTTTCACAGTTTATAAAACCAGCGTCACCTACAGATACAACCACAAGCAAAATAACACAAAATACACTTCATTGGATGCACCATGTAGGACATCTTGTTGATCCTACAAGAACACTATACACAGAGAACAAGAGATCTTATGGAGACCGTTACAAAACACAGTGAGCTGGAATGGCCAGTGACTGTGAAGTGGGCTAAAAATAGATTTAAACAAAAACTGAAAGAAAAAACACTCCTTCATTGTGAGGAAATGATTAGGTTTAAACAAATTGAGTCATCAAAAAAATCCAACCCTTCCTCATATGCCTCTGTTCTTGGCCAACACGTTAATCAGGTACCACAACTCACATTACCTACATCTGTTGCTCCAGATATGGCACCTTCTCTGAAACGCAAAACTGAAATTACAGTGCAAGTGCAAGTCCACCACAGAGAGGTGAGTCCGATAACATTTAAAGAACATACACAAAAATGAAATAAAACACACTTACCTGATGATCCTTTGTGTTCCCCTTCATCTTCAGCAGGGGCCGTGTCTGGAGAGAGAGAAGTGCTTTAGCAACACCACCACAGAGCCGAGATGGATAAGGATGATGGGGAAACAGGGCCCAGTCTGAATCCTCCTCTCTGGAATCTGCTTTGGTGGTGGGGCCGAATGTGGGGTCTTCCCTCCTCTCGGATAATGGACCTCTGGGGCACATAAATTTGGAAAACAAAACAAACAGGCATGTTAACACAGGTAGGAAGATGACAGATTGGGCAATTCGGATCCACAAACCGGTAGTGTTTACTGGGGACTCTAAGCTTGGCCACATTCCAGCTGGTAGCCTAGTGGTTAGGGCGTTTGCCCTGTGATCAGGAAGGCGTGGGTTCGATTCCCAAGACCGCTAGGCACCTCTGAGGTACCCTTGAGCAAGGTATCGTCCCCACACACTGCTCCCCGGGCGCCGTGTTCCTGGCTGCCCGCTGCTTCACTTGGTGAATGGGTTAAATACAGAGGAAGAATTTCGTGCTGTTCACACTGTGTGCTGTGGTGTGTTCACGTATGACCGAATTAACACTATCACTTATAATTATCATTTATTCCGCATGTCGGGATGACGTCAGTCATAGTAAATAGTTTTCCGGGGGCAAATTTTCGCCACATTGAAAATATTCTACAAAAATTGGAACAACACTCATTGACACAAAAAGTTGTTTTGGAAAACTGTTGTTGTTTATTGTTCTAAACAATAAACAACAACAACCTCAATAAACTGCCATTAAACAATTACAGGGAATGTGGAGAGCAGCCCGTACAACATTTCCAAATGCGACAATCTATACACCAAAAATACAGTTTTCAAATTACTTACCTTTACAGGAACAGCAAAACCTAAAAACAACGATTATATTGAATCACACAGAAACCCATTACTGAAACTAAATAAACTACTTTTTAAAGTAGAAAGGGATGAGATTCACTGGACAGCCAGAACAGCACAACACATTTTTGATTTCTGGTGCAATCAATTAAACTTTTAAAGAAAGAGACGGTTTTATCACACTCCAACATTTTTAATTCATCCAAAACTTTTATTTTAACAGACACAGAGAGGAGCCTGTTGGAGAAGGGGCCAACATTTATCCTACACCCGGTAGACCAGACCATGTAGATCTCATGAGGGATGTACATGCTTTTAATAGAAAATTTAAGATTTTAGACCATTTTAATTTTGAGGTTTTAAATAACAATATTGCTTTTATGGGAAAGTCCACTTGGGAAGCTTCTATTTTAACATGTAATAAACATATTAGACATTTTATCAAAAAGAATTATAAATCTGTAGATTTAATGCGACAGGGGAATCGGACTGATAATCTTACTAAATCAGAAAGGAAAGCCATCAATTCTCTCCGATCCAAAAAAGACATTGTTATAAAACCGGCAGATAAAGGGTCAAGAATTGTGATTCTTGACAAATCCCAATATATGTTGGAAGCTAAACAATACAAACCGCTATCGGCCATTAACCCATTCTTTACAAAATGAGACTAAATTCATGATACAAGATATTTTCAATATTTTATATCAAAAAGGTTCTATCAATCGTAAACAAAAACATTATTTGTTGGATCCGGATATCCCTAAACCAAGATTATTTTATTTATTACCTAAAACGTGGACAATACCACGAGATCCCTAGGGGACACCCTATAGTGTCGGATTGTGGAAGTGAGTCTTGCCGTATAGCCGAATATATTGACAGGAGCCAGAATACCATTTCCCAACAGCATCAATGTTATTTAAAGGACACCTACGATTTCATAGGAAAAATTAAAGGAATTGAAATTGTAGGAGAAACATTTCTATTTACTATTGATATCAATAGCCTATATACAAATATTTCAACAGATCTGGGTTTGGAAGCTGTAAAGAAGGCATTTAAGAGCCACTGTGATCCCGTGAGGCCAGATAAAGAAATATTTTTGGAAATAAGCCTAGGCCGAAATGATTTTGAATTTGACTCACAAACTTACCTTCAAATCCAAGGCACGGCAATGGGCAAAAAATTCGCACCGGCGTATGACAATTTATATGTGGCTGATTGGGAAACATCGCTTCTTCAAAAATGTAAATATAAACCACTTTTAAATTTGCGCTACTTTTTACCACTTTTAAATTTGTGTACCAAACACAACATTAGTGAACAAACAATACAATTTCTAGACACCACAGTATATTTTAGCAATAAAGACAATAAATCAAGGACATTCAGGACTAAAGTTCATTTTAAAACAACAGATACACACACACTCTTACATAAATCTAGTTATCATTCAAAACATACATTCAAGGAAATAGTTAAATCACAGTTAATACGCTTTTACCGCCTCTGCAGTGAAGAAAGGGATTTCCAGGAAGCTCCTCGAGTCCTCTTCCAAGCCCTGAGACAGAGGGGGTATAGCAAAAGATATTTAAGACATATTAAATCCAAAACACTATTACTAATGAAAACTAGGGTTATTAACACTATGCAGCCATATAACAAGGATGTCATCCCTTTAATTATTACTTATTCCCACCATACACAATTAATAACAAAATCAAAAATATTTTTAATAAAACCCAGACACAGTTACCTAAATTAAGAAAATTCAAGATCGTTTTGGCCTACCACAGAAATCAAAACCTCAGGGACATTTTGGTTTGGGCAAGGCTTGCTTCCAGAATCCCCCAGCAGGCTCCTCTACAAAACCAGTATTTTAAAGCAATCAGTTTTATTGCTGCTACACCTCCAGAATGGAACTTAAACTTGGAGATATACAATATTGTATCCTGCATTATCTGTAAACACTGCTGTAAACGCTATATAGGTGAAACCAAGAATAAGTTGAAATTGAGACAACACATACAGGACATCACTAAAAGTGGGGAAAAAAAACCCAGTTACCTGGTGAATCATTTAAGACACATGGGTTAAGCAGGTGTAGAATCCAAGATAACCTGGACGGACAAACAAAGACGCAGGATGGAATTTAAATGGATTACTAAACTGAACACCTGGACCCCTAATGGGTTCAATCAGAAACAACATCCATAATGTATTTTATTGATTGAGGGTTTTTTTTTCTTTCTTCATTCTTTACTTATTTACTCATTTATTTATTCATTTAGTTTTAAATTAATTTTCAAAGATTTTAGTCCTATATTTTCACTGTGTGCATATGGATTTAATGGTTTCATTGTTTTGTACTGAATATTAATGCTCTGTATTTTTTATGGAATTTTGAACACTTGAATTTTAAAGCACTTATTTTCTAGAATCCTGGTAAGGTTAGGTGATTTACTTTTTCATTGCATTTAAATTTTATTTTTTGGACCTCTTATTTCGGCTTTGACCCTAACCCCTAGCCCTAAACCTGGCCCTAAACCCAAATCCACTCCTAATCCCTATCCCAATCCTACCCCGTAACCTTAACCTTACCCCCAACCCCAACCCTAACCTTAACCTCCACCCCATCCCTGACCTTAGCCCTTTACCCTAAAACTAATCTCAGCCTTAACCCCTAACCTTTGCGTCACCCCATCCTGTTCCTGCAATTGTCAATTGATCTAACCTTTTTTTTTTTTTTTAAAGTTCTTATTTTTTTTTTAGGTGTGATTAGGTGTTGCCAGTTAAACTAAGAAAAAATACAAAAAACAAAACCCTAACCCCTAACCTCAACCCCAAGTGACCCCGACCAACCGTTGCTGCATTTCTCAGAGGACCTAACTCCCTCTCAGTTGCAGGATCTCATGGAGCTGGGGGACTAGTTCTCGGACGTGTTCTCGAGTGTGCCTGGGCGCAGACATCTGATACAACACGAAATTAAAACACAGCCGGGAGTGATTGTACGGCAGCGGCTCTACCGAGTCCCCGAGGCCCAATGCCAAACGACTGAGGAGGAGGTGGAGCGGATGCCACGGGTTGGGATCATTGAGGAATCCACCAGCCCGTGGTCAAGACCCATCGTTGTGGTGCCCAAGCCTGATGGGACTGTCCACCTTATGCAATGATTTCCGAAAGCTAAGTCAGGTTTTGGATTTCGATTGCTACCTGATGCCACAAGTGGATGATCTCATTGACCAGTTAGGCCGAGTTTATCTCGACCCTGGACCTGACCAAGGTATATTGGCAGGTGGCTCTGGCACCGGAGGCCAGGCTGAAAACGGCCTTCACCACTGCTCACGACCACTGACAGTACTGGGTTCTCCCATTCCGATTGCATGGGGCCATGGCTACCTTCCAGTGGCTCATAGATGTGGTCCTCCGGTCCCATCAGTCCTACGCTGCGGCCTGTCTGGACGATGTGGTCATCCACTTGACCTCCTGGCATGACCATCTTTTCTACCTGGGTCAAGTATTGGTGGAGCTTAGCTGGACTGGGTTCACGGCCAACCCACGCAAATGTCACCTGGGCTTGATGGAGGCCCAGTACCTGGGCCTCCGGATCCGGCGGGGCCTATTACAACCACAGGAAAAGAAAATAGAGGCTGTACGGTCATATCCTTGCCAGACCTCGAAGAAACAGGTGCGGGCCTTCCTCAGGCTGGCCGGATACTATCGGCGATTTGTCCCCAACTTCTCTATTGCTGTCTCCATCTCCGACCTCATGAGGAAGGGCGAGCCATAACACATCCGCTAAACGGAGAACGCGGAGCAAGCGTTCCAGACCTTAAAGGATGTGCTCACATCAGCTCCGGTCCTGCGGAACTCAGACATCCAAAAGATCTTTCTCATCCATACTGACACTTCGGAGACGGGGCTGGGGGCGGTGCTGTCCCAGGAGTTCGACAGGGAAGAGCATCCCATTGTATATATGAGCAGAAAGCTTACACTGGCCGAGACCAGGCATGCAGCTATAGAACAAGAAGCCCTGGCAATTAAGTGGGCCGTGATGGAGCTGAGGTATTACCTCACCGGGAGACACTTCGTGCTCGTCATGGACCACGCCCCTCTACAGTGGATGGCAATAGAGGCCAACAACAACAGCCGGATCACCCGGTGGTTTTTGTCCCTCCAGGACTTCTTGTTCTCGGTGCAGCACCGGCCGAGGAAAGCTCACGGCAATGCGGATGCTCTCTCCCGTCGGTACGCCTTGTGAGTGGACGACAACAGTCACCAAAGAGAGTGCACGCCCCTTTAGCACCTTTGTTGTGGACCGGCAGAGAGCATGTGGAAAAGGGAGGAGCGCGCTGACGAGGCGCACCAGCAAATGCTCAGCAGTTCCCCTTAACGAGAAGACTGCACCCTATATAAGGGGCCAGCAAGGAGGAGGAGGACAGAGTCAAAGAGCGCCCCGCTCGAGCCATAACCTAACCACTCTCTTACGTCCTCTGATTACAGATTCAGGAGTCATCCTGCTCCAGACCTGGACGCCGGTACCCTCCAGGGCCACACCATGCACCGAGAGCACCTCTACCCTGAGCATACCTGAGCACCTCTCCAACCCTCACCAAGCCCCTTCCCTGCACCGTAGAAAAATAAATCTGCACCACTCCCTCACTTGGGTGGTTGTCGATCCTACCTTGTGTCCGTGTCTGTGTCCGAGCCTCACTAGGTTGTGCTACACTAGGTTCCCTGACTCATGGCCATTAATGAGATTCCTGCTGTCGTGTTTTCTGTCGATAGAGATCAATGCTGACTCTTTGTGCATCAAAATTTGAGAAACCTTTGCATTTCTACTTGCAAGAAAAAGCTAGAGCATGGTCATCACTCCTCTAGCAGGTGCTCAGATATGTGGAATGATGCTCATCATTCATGCAAAGATAGCTAACTGCTCAATCTACCGTGGTGGAATATGCAGAGTCTTCTTCAGACTCATAGCAAGATGATGCAGGAGAGGAATCTACTCTTGGAAAATAATATCAGTGGAGATTTCAGTTTCAGCTTCAGAAGCTGAACTGTTGCTGGGATCATAAGGATGCTCAAACGAGGAGTTAATGACACGACCTGACTTTAAGGATGGAGGTTGGAACTTGGTCCTTAGAGGACAGCATGTCAGATGTTATGCTTTCCTCAGCTGCTAGGCTTGAAAGTGGTGGGGTAGCCTCAGTGACTTTAATTATG
This sequence comes from Brycinus macrolepidotus, assembly GCA_037974445.1. Classification (NCBI taxonomy): domain Eukaryota; kingdom Metazoa; phylum Chordata; class Actinopteri; order Characiformes; family Alestidae; genus Brycinus; species Brycinus macrolepidotus. Next base: position 1,281 of record JBBPCZ010131108.1, on the reverse strand, counting down.
GAAGGTACTCATTTATGTTAACTAGCTTTTTGATTCATTGAGCAGGTATAATCTTCTAAAATAGAAAAAGATTCAGAATATGTGAAAGAAAAAGACATGTAATTTAACATGAAAATGTCTTCCTTTATTTTGTTTTGCAAATATGCAGACTCTTAATGACTTTGCTTGTCGAGTTACACAAATTAATTAAGCAATCAGATACAGCAATAGTTATAAAATTAGTTAAAAGGTCATGTTTTACTGAACTGGTTTGACCAGATTCAACATCTGTGGCCGTTTGCTGGATCTCAGTGAAACCAAACCTGACCTCGAGTCTGACCGACCGACTCCTGTCCTCACAACATTCGGCATTCGAACCGAGAAAGACCCAAACATCTCCATTCCCCACTCATCTACAAACTCAGGAGATTTACTGTCTAACTGATCAATACAGTGCTTCTGTTTGGTCCCTTTCTGTTGGACCAAAGGTAAAATTTCTGACTTCATCAAAACAGACTGACTCGTCTTTTGTCACCAGGGTGTTTAAGCAGAAATTACAGCACACCTTTCTGTTCCTATTCACCAGTTTCCTGAAACCTTCTGCAGCTCCATCAGATGACCTGCTGCCAGCACCTCGGACACTGTTATACCTATGATTTCACCTAAAAAACATAAAGCAGAAAGAGATCAGATTTACTAAAACTAGAAAAAACACCACTAACACTGGTCTGTAAACGCTGACCTGTAAACACTGTCAAGAAGATCAGATGAATCGGTGTGTTTAAGTTCTTGGTGCTCTAATGCTGATTCCATAATGAGGATGGTGAGGAGGTTTCTCTTCACTGTGAAGCACAAAAACAGTAGAACCACAATCATAAGATATAATAAAGTGATTCATTAATACAATTAAATTGATCGATAAACTCTAAGTGAGCAAAGTTTCCTCAGAATGTTGATTTATTTGTTGAATTTTACATTTAGGAAAAAACTAGACTGTGTTGCAGTGTGTAATGAGACATGGAAGAAGTCGAAAGAACAAAATGTACAGACTAGCCCAAGAAGAAAGAGGCTGAATTATTTGATCACTTCAAGAGGGGAAAAGACCATTTTTTCAGAGATTCCAGAGATTCCAGACTAGCTATGATTCTTTATACTGATTACTCTGAAGATTCAGACCCACCAGGATCATCTAGGAAAAGCACAAAATACAGGCAAAGGCTCGTGCTCATTTACATTTACGGCATTTAGCAGACGCTTTTATCCAAAGCGACTTCCATTCCCTAACTACAGGGGACAGTCTCC
>JBBPCZ010131056.1:0-22937 GCA_037974445.1 Brycinus macrolepidotus | reverse complement strand
CACTGGTTCAGGACTTAAGTTAGATGGTCTTTGTTCTGCTTGAATGATTCATACGTAGGTCACTGTGTGGCTTAACACGCAAAAAACATTCCTCTGAAACTGGTCAGGTTCAGGGACTGGAGTGAAAATGAAAATCTTTGAAAGTCCTTCAAGAAGCCTGGAAAACTGTTTCTCAGGAAAAATAGATGAAAGTCTGGCTCTTTGGGAGCATGATATGAAAAAAATGAGAGGTGGTTCAAGACATTTGCACAGTGCTGTATATATCTCCTCCTTTTCCTATTGTACCATGTTTTTAAAAGTCTGATGCTCTACCGACTGAGCTATCCGGGCCCCATGTTGGGAACATGTACTGGCTACGGAGAGATTTCAGATCAAACAGATGCATACGTTTGGAAGTCAAGTGCAAAGAATGAAAAGTCCCTAAAATGAACTCCACCCGTGCAAAACACAATACAGAGGACCTCATGGTGCAATGACAGGGCATCTCACTCCTGTTCAGAAGACTGAAAGTTCAAATCTTGTTGGGCTCATGTGCATCTTTTCTAAATGCACTGTGTGGCAGCGATGGTGCTTTTTATGCCTAGTTCCACTCAATGACCTCAACACTTTGTCCAGCTTCGGAATGTTACCCAAACCCCTTCCGAGACAGTTTGCCCCACAGCATTGCTGTCTTGCTTAAAAACAAGAGTGTCAAACTAACTGCCTGCTGAACCATTGCTCTGAAAAATGAAGGGTTTCGCTCTGCTCACTGTGCATTCATAAGTCCTCTTCAGCTCATAACATTGAAAAGTTGCTCGTCACCAAATCGTGAATACCAGTACTTTGTGTGTAATGACAGTAAGTAACTCTGTCAAGGATAGGGCCGCACTTCTTGCTACAGGCATTCTTACTGTTACAACCATTGATGCGCATCTTTTGAAATGACATGGGTGTATTTACCTTTAACTTGATGGACCACATTGCATGCCAGTTTAGTCTGGTGAAACGTTCATTTGGGACCCTGGGAAATTCATGAGTTTATAGGAAGTGTCCGAGTGCGCCATTAGATTGTGAACGCACAAAAGCCCTTCTAATTATCTGCTGAGTTCCTTCAGGTGTGTTTAATGAGGTAGAGTGCAAACCTATGCAGTATTTTGGCTTGCCAGAACTTGGAAAGTTATAGTGGTCGCCACTTCTGTTCTTGTCTTGTCTCCTGGCTACTTTGTTTTAACGGGGTGATCCAAGCATGCCTTATTTGGCATGGTAGCAAAGTACCTGTAAACGGATTTGCATGTGCATGCTTTCGTTGATCTTTTGCTGTCCGAGTTAGAATAATCCTCCAAGACCATTGGTCACAGGACCTGCTTCTGGAGATTTACCTTCTGCAGAGTCTAGTTCCAGTTTCAGTCCGTCACACCTGCTCCAGTTAACTCATTTCTTCAGGGGTCTTGAACGAAGAAAATCCTCTGTGTTTCAAGGTACAGAGCAATAAATCCAGTGCTGGTTGAAATTGACCTTTGATCAAAACTCCCCGCTGAGGAGCTTAATTTCTGGACAATGTGCAAATCACTCTTATCCCTTTGTCAGAAGAACAACTGGACACAGACTAAAGTTGCACTGAACCTTTTAGATTTTGGGCCCATCAGGGATTTGAACCCGGAACCTCTCACTAGCAAAACAAGAATCGTACCCCTAGACCAACGAGCCTCTCAACACGAACCTAAGGTGCAACGGTTGGAATCTTAGATAGACCATTTAATTAATGAGACAAAACAGGTGTCACCCAAGAATTGATGGCATGAATCATGTTAACAGCAACAGGGCTCGTCCGGGATTTGAACCCGGGACCTCTCGCACCCTAAGCGAGAATCATACCCCTAGACCAACGAGCCAGCTTACCTACCCACTTCAAAAGCAGCTAGCACCATAGTCAATACATTTCATTAATCAGGAAAAAAAACACACTGAACCCTGGACCCTCAGATTAAATAGTTTCTATACAACTTTAATGGTTCAGCCCACTGGCTTAACACTGAATTTTTTCATGCAGCAATATATTCTTCAAAAACGCAGATATTTTCTATTGAGCGCCCACCATTGTCTAGACATGCTTAGTGTGTTACTTTTCCCACAATGAAACGCAAAATCACTAACGGCAACAGTGAGCTTGTTAATGCAACTTAAGCTTAAGCGTCTTAAGTTAATGACTATCTTTATGCAGCCAGCTTCATGCAATTTTACACTGGAGCTGCAAGGCTAATGTAGCTAACAGATAGCAGAAGCTTATACTTATAATTAGTAGTCATACAATTGAGATTTCAGGGTTTAATACTGAGGTCCCATTGGGGGCTCATTAGAGAAGAGCTGACTGCAGTTTGAGGGGCTTTCCAGTATGTATAGAAGGGGTCAAATTGGTTTATGTAAGGGTGCGACTCTTAGCCAGTTGAGATTATTTCCTCTTTCTCTGTTGTTCTGAATAACAATTTGTCCAAGTGTGACACTTACAACCGAATCACTTCGGGCTTGACCTCTAAATCTATTCTCTGTTCTGATCCAAGCCAAATCTCCAGAAGAAGCAGAGTGATGGAGTAGAGAGGCCTGCCAGCTTGAGGCTGCTCTATAAAAGTGTTACAGTTTATATCAAACCCATCTGGACTGTTTTACAGGCAAAACCCTGGGGGAAAATCAGGCCATGAAGCATTATATAGAGCATCCCAGAGAGAGAGAGAGAGAGAGAGAGAGAGAGAGAGAGAACAGTTCCCCCTCCTCTCCTGTTAGTGAGGCATGCTTATAATCCTGGATTTTGAGGTTATGAGAAACTCTTTACTTGTGTGTGTGTGTGTGTATGCATGTGTATGTATGTGGTAGTGGTGGTGGTGGGGGGTTATTAAACTGTGGACTGGGGCAATTCTGTCCTCCAAATCTGCAGATAAAAATGAATAAAACACTTTTAGATGATGTAATTGTCAGCTATGGTCACTATAACACAATTGCATGGATCTCTATTTGGGGGCCCCCTGCTGGCCACTTTAGTAGTTACCTGAATGAACATGTTTCTTGTTTTAACTATCTATCTAATCTGCAACCTGCTGCTCATTAACTGAAGGTTAACTGTCAAAATTTTGGTTAAAAACATTTTGCTGTACTGTATAGTGTGCAGGGTCCCAAACCAGTATAGGGATAAAAGGTAAATGAACAATATTTTACTAGAAACAAAACCAAAACCAAAACTGTAATCACCTTTTTGGGATAATCACCATGGGATGTATGTGGGATTTTTAGTTAGGTTCTAGTGTCATTCGGTAATGACCAAATAGGAAATAACTCTGAATGTTCTCTGTGCTTTTCCACAAACTTTCACATGTCTCAGGACTCCAGACTTGTGAAATTTCAGCCTGAGGGAAATAAACACAAAAAAATCTCAGCATAGTTATTGCGCTGAAACGTTCATTTCCAGCTTTTGCTATGGTTCCGTTTTCAGAAAATTAGCATCCATACACTCATTTCACAGGGCTGCCATCTTGAGATCCAAAGCGAGGCTAAGGTGGGAAAATTCTATAATCAGATTCAGTCTGAATGGGGCATGGTGGAAGCAGAGTCACTTTTATTATTCAGTAGTAACCAAAGAGCTGGCCAACTAACTGTATGGGTTTTAATACTGGATGACTAACAGAGGCTTCCTCAGACAAGCTAAAAAGCTAAGCTAACATGGTTACAGTCTGGGTGAGGATGAGAAGGAAAACACGTTAGTGACTCTGAGAGTATTTTCACTGTTTTTGGAGGATCTTCTTTAGTCTGATTAGCAATAATGTCTCGCTGTCTCTGCACCTCAATAATGTTCTTCTTCATAGTGAAGTATCATTTAATATGTTGAGTTGTATTGGAGCAAAACCATCACATTCAGGGCTGCACTGCAAAATAAATAAATAAATAAATAAAACCAGAAATCTTAAGAAGCCAGAAAATCTAAAAAAAGAAAAGAAAAGAAAGAAATAACAGATCTTGTGGGTTTTTTTTTTAAGATCAACTGACTTGACTATGTAAGATAAATAATCCATTTTTTAGAAACTTTTTCTTGTTTTAAGAAAGATTACCAAGCGAAATTTTCTCACTATATTGGCAGATAGTTTTGCTTGATTCTAGTATCTCTTGTTTTGTTTTTGTTTTACTTTTATTTTTTGCAATGAATCTTTTTGCAGTGCGGATGGAAGATAACTGGTGAGGTGTATTATTAAGAAATGGGTTTATTAATATGTGGGTCATGGGTTTTCACTTCTGCCTCGCACCCCAATGGAGTACCCCAAAAAGTGTCAAAAGTCTCAAAACTTGTAAATGTGATTCATTACATTATAAATTATGTAAGGACATTTAAGCAATTTAGTAAAATGACATTTCTGCTTGAATCCAGACTTCTGAAGTGCCTCTATGCCCATAAAGCTCTCTTTATTGGTATTACAATATAATAACCAAGTATCAGCATAGGGAACCTCTGTATTTTACCAGTGTGGCCACAGGGGAGCAGTATTGAGACAAAAATCCAACATCAGCAGCAGCCCCCACCCCCTCACCCCCCAAAGCCAGCATGGTGTCTGTCAGTTCCTCTTAAGAAAAGAAAACTCACGGTCACTTCCCTTTGTTTGTTTCCACTCTAAATAATCTATGTCTGCTGATTCCGTGTCTAGAAGTGTGACATGTCTAGTCACACTTCTGGGGTAGTGCGTGGTCTGGAATTATAAAACCAAAACAAGCATTTTTGCAGAAGCTCTTTCACCGATTCACGCAGTTAGACCAAAAGACTAGAGGGCAGGGCCAGAAGCTATTCTTTTTTCTACTGTTTTCTAATTGCTTTTTTCTTTATTTTATCTTTTTTTTTCCAAATTGCAATCCCATGAATCCCTGGAATCCTTGGCTGCATCCAAACCCACACTCTACACCCCAGTGTAGATTTTTATGCGAAAGTTGGGGCGCCCCAGTCAAATTACACTTAATTGACATCATATGTGGTCCCTTAGACACACACTGAAGAATGAGTGTATACAGCTGTGCGCAAAATTTTTGGCACTCCTGGTCAAGAAAAATGTGGAGTGTGCAAAAGTTATAGCACATATTTGTATTTTTATATGAATAAATAGCAATTGTGTGACTAAAGTTTGCAGGAAAATGCCATATTCAAATCCTGTAGATACTGTGGATATATTTTCTGAAAATCAGAAAATCAACCAAACAAGCAGTCCTCAGTCATTTCTCACCAGTCAAACACACACACACACTCACACACACACACACACACACACACACTTCCATGTTTGTGCTTATAACACTGTTCCTTGAAAGCTTTAACAAAACAACAAATGAGCAAAGAGTAAATTCCCCACGTTTACGTTTTTCTCTTTGGTTTTTAAAGAAGTTTCCTAGAAACAAGGAAACGTTTCTAGAAATGGAACAACGTGTAAAATATATTTATTTTCCAACAATATAAAACAATTTTCCATGGATCTTAGTTCATTTGTTCACTACAATATTATATAACATCATACTTCTCCCATGTGTGTGTGTCTCTGGAGTAGAATATTATCTACATCTGATTTTATCTAGAATATGTCCACAATCCAGTGTGAAGAGTCTGGATGGCAGGTCAAATGGCTGTTAAATTTTGGAACAGATTGTCATGTTTTTGAGTTCAAGAACAAGACATTATAGACAGGCTCGCTGCTGGAAGAGAACGGTGTACACAGTGTTAACACTGATACTCTGATCTGATACTGCGTTTCTCCACTTTAAGTTTACATCTCTGCACGAGATGTAAAACTGTAGACCCCTCCGTCTCTTTCAAAGGGTCTCATTTGCAATTTTTCACTGTCAAAACCAGGCTTCTGAGTGCCGATTACAGAATTCTCTTCATCCACTTTACTGTAATGTACAGTACTGGACACTATTACAGTAAAGTGGGTCAAGAGGGGTTGGGCCAAATGTTATGGGCCTTTCTTTCAATTTAAGCCACTTAAATTCTCAAGACTCAATCAGTGTGGCATATAATTAGAGTGCTGTAAAGTCAACATTTTGTATCCTGAAAATAGGCCATATTTGCTTTGCAAAAGTTAATGCAGCATTCTAGTCCATTCAAACCATTCAAAAAATGTGTCTAAAGCAGAAACGCACAGTGTCTCTTTGCACAGGTTCGCTCCAGTTTCTTGAATGAACCCAAGACTGTCAGAGCCTGCTGGTTAATTACAGTGATGAGCCGCGTGTAGATTCTCTGTTCATGGTCACACGGCCTGTTCTTCATGTGGAGATGAGCTGTTTTATCCAGCCGCTGAGTTTGGTGATTCGTGTGTAAACACCGTAATAATCTGGCCGGCCACAGCCACGCCCCCAACTGACCACCCCGGCCAGAAACCAGCGCCCCGACGGCTCCTGACACACCAAAGGACCTCCAGAGTCTCCCTGAACAGAGAGAGAGAGAGAGAGAGGGAGAGAGAGAGAGAGAGAGAGAGAGAGATGCATGAACCCCAGAGAGAAGGGGAGAGAAGGTGTAAAGGAGGGAAAGAGAGAAGGGGAAAAGGAAGAAAAGAGAAGGGGTAAAAGAGGGAAAGAGAGAAGGGGGAAAGAAAAGAAAGAGAAGGGGGAAAGGAGGGAAAGAGAGAAGGGGAAAAGGAAGAAAGGAAGAAGGATGGTTTTACCTGACACGCATCCTTCCCCCCACTGCGGTAGCCCGCACACAGCATTCTGGGAGTGATAACGTATCCATAGGAACGAACACAAGCCTCTTCACTGACCAAGCGCACGTCCACCTTCTGGAGGACATTACTGGCACTACCTGAGAGAAGAACACGGAGACAGAAGACAGATCGATCTTCAGGTTCATTGGTTTTCATTTATTCAATACAGAAAAAGAGAAATTTCATCCCTCACTTAAAGGAGGACTAGTTGATACCTTGACAGGGCTGCCTATGGAACATCCTTGTTATCAAAGTCAAAGTAAACTTTAATATCATCTCAGCTAAGTACATGTATACAGTGATACGAGACGCCCCATTATAAACATGTGTATAAATATAAACAAATGTAAATATAAAAAGTTCTGCCATGTTATGAAGGAGTTAGCTTAGCGGCAAGTGGGTTAGCACCTTGATAGTCAAATCAAGTCAAGTCAAGTTTCTTTCTATCGCCCATTATCATACACAAAGATCATTCAAAGTGCTTTACAGAAATAATAAAACAATATTAAAAGAATAAAAAAAACAAAAGAAAACAATGCATAACAAAAGATCATTTCAGAGGTGGTGACTCCAGTCAGTGACTTGGACTCAAACAAAACCAATTAAATTAGAATCGCCAATAATTCCAGGGTGTTTCTCTACCTTTTGCCCTAAGAGGGCTGGGATGGGCTCCAGCACCCCCCAGTAACGAATAAATGAATGGAAGTAAACTGTTACGTCGTCACACATCGTAGTGTGTCATTACAATTACAATTATATTAAAGGATGGAATGTGACACGACAACTGATGACAGCACATGACCTGTGTATGTCCTGTTGAATAGCAGAGTAAAGTGTTACCAAAACTAACATCTAAACAGATGCAATTATTGGTGACAGTATTTGTGACACTTCACTTACATTTAATTACTTCAAATATAATAGACTTGGTTGTAGACTTGGTGTCTAGACTATTGGTTCTACTGGACCACAATCCTAAACACATTATTGGGGCCAGACATGAGAATCTCTGCTCATTTCTGATGGCCCTTTATTCACCCAGCACCAACAGCACCTTGCTAATAAACACCATCAAGAGGTTTCATCATATTTTCACTCAAAAAGGTCAAGACTTCTCTCCTCACCTCCTTCTTTGAGTGCCCCCCAGCCGGTGACCCAGCAAAGTAGTCCCGGCTCCAGCTGGTGTGTGTGCGAGGGCAGGCAGGCGGGCTGCGCGAGGGTCCCTGAAGACACGGGCCTGTCCAGCCTGAGCAGAGCCAGGTCATAGTCATGGTTCTCATAGTCGTAGTATTGGTGCAGGTGGATGTGGGACACGCGTACGGCCTCCTCTGTCTGACTGGTGCCCCTGAGACGCAGTTTACCCAGATACACCGTCCAGACGGACGGGGAGTACAGACTAAAACACAGTGAGAAAAAAAGAGATAGAGACATAGAGGAAGAAAAAAGGGATTGAGATAAATGAAAAACACAAGAAAAAAGGCCCTTATAAGTTCCATTCCATTGAATAAAAATACCAAAATTGTAATGACTCCCAGCTCTTCATAATATTTTTATTATACAATAGAAGTTTGTGCCCACCCTCAGATATAGAAAATAAATAAACTGCTTTTTAAAAATTTTTATTGCAAGAAAACATTAGAAATAATTAGAAAAAAACTGTTTTTCAAAAATTTACAGTCTGTAGTAACATTATTTAGCCACTATTGGTTTTGAAGAGACATATCATGTCTTTCTTTAGGTCTCATTCACTTTGTGTTGATCATGAAAAGAAATGTATCACTCAATACTTCAGCATCACACAGTTTCTTCTGGTTTATGTATCATTGGGCAAAATTTCATTCTTCAACAGTATAATGATCCTAAACATTCTTCAAAATTGTGCCAAAATTATATCTGAACCAAAGAAAAGCAAAATGTTTAGAGAATGATGTCTTGTCCTCCCCACTCTCCAGATCTTTCTCCCATTGAGCTGCAGGACCAGCTGGACCCACAAGTTCCAAATGAGCTCCAGTAAATGAGACAGAACTGTTTGCTGCTTGAAAAGGTGCTGGGAGGGTTTGGACACACGTTATTTCGAAAAAAAAAAGCTCGAAAGGATGTTGCGAATCTGTGCTGTGGTGATAAGGAGGGAAAGAGAGTAGGGGAAAAGGAGGGAAAAAAATATAAAGAGAGAGAGAATAAGACAGAAGGGGAAGAAGGAGAACATGAAAGAGAAAGAGAAACAGAAAGAAAGAAAGAACGTCAATGAGAATAAAAAAGGGGGGAGGAAAGGGGAAATACATAAACATAACAGACGGAGGATGAGGAAAAGAAAGAGAGAGTGGAAGGGAAAGAGAAAGAGAGAATGAGGGAAAGAGAGAGAGAATACGAGAGCGGAAAGCAGACACAGTCATGGGCATTTATGTCAAGTCAAGTCAAGTCAAGTCAAGTAGACTGTTCTGGTCAACTGTTCTTTCACAAAAAAACTGACAAAAATTACAGTCAAACAATTAAAAATTCTTCACGTCCGGCAAATGAGACAGAGCTGTTTGCATACTTGAAAAGGTACTGGGAGGGTTTGGACACAAGTTATTTCCAAAAATCAAAAGGATGTTGCAGATCTGTGCCGCAGTGATATTTCTGTGCTGCTGTAGTTTAAATCAGCATGTTAAACCTATGGAAGCACTTTAGTTAAACCCTGCTACATAAAACTGACATAAACATGTCATAGCAGATATTGCCATGACAAATTACATCTATTAATAGAAGTGTTGCCAGTAATTGTCATGACATACAATAACCTCTGATGTTTTGACCTTAAATTAGCCTGTGACATAAGCTGCTTGTGATTTTGCTTCACAGAGAAGGTCATGGGTGACCTGGGTTAGTATAAATGGCTTAAATAATGAATAGATGAACATAAACTGTTATGATGTCACACAATGCCGTACCTGACATGACAATTATTATTATATTAAGGAATGGAACGTGTCGTGACAACATATGACAGCATATGACAGGTGTACATACTGTTTTGTAGCAGGTGTTACCAAAACTAACTAGGTTTTTTAGAGGAGAATAATGGATATAATTATTGGTAACAATATTTGTGACGCTTTTACTTACTTCAGTTATTCCCGACTTGCCCCAGAGTTGTCCAAGTACTGATGTGGATTCTCAGACACAAATTGTTTTGGATACTTTTACTTCTCAAGCCATTTTCAGGCCTTATTTAAAAAAAAAAAAAAAACCCTCCTCTTCTCCCTGTTCTGATTCTCCTTTCACTCTTTTTAATGCTTTAATTTTATAACTGCATGCACATCAGACTTTGTTGCTTTTGTATTTGTAACATATTAGCTCTAGTGGGGACCTTGCTTGACTGTAATGTTTACAGTATATTTGTGTGTTCTTGGGTTTATTCACTTCATCCTAGCCCACAGTAACCAACTCAAAACTTTATCGGCCCACCAGAGATTCTCCCGGTTACCCTCTCCAGCACTGGTTCTGTTCAAGAGCAGAATGTTGATCACATTTAACAAACCTCAAACGTTGCACGCTCTACTCACCGGTCATCATAGAAACAGTGTGCTGCAGACACCACCCACTGTGCTGAGATCAGCGCTCCCCCGCAGATGTGCTGCCCGCTGACCTGCAGGCTGGCCTGCCATGGCCACTCCCCCTCCACCGCACTGACTCCACCCACCACCCGGCTGGTGAAATGCTGCAGGCCGCAGTCTGCAGAAACAATTATGCTCATGTTCACCAAGGCAAGACATTTTTAATTAAAATTACTGAAGCCAGTTACGTTCATGTTCGCATGTGCTATGAAAGTGAATAATAATACTAAAACTGAAAGGAAATGTTAGAGATGGCACTTTTTCTTTTCTGGTAGCAATATTCTTCTTTTTATGTTTTAAAATGAATATATTTAATGGACGCAGTGGATGTTAGTGGGTGCTATTTTTGCATAGATTGAATCAGATATTTCCTTTTTGTTCTAGATATACACGATCAAACTGACCTGGATCAGAATTGGGAGATTTTTACAACAAACAATTGACAACTGGCCAGTTAATTATTTTTATTTTGGCGAATCTGTGTAGCAGTTTTATGACGTATAAGATGTAAGCTAGCTCACACACCTGTAGCATAAGGTTGCAGGATAACTGTTCATGGCTCATTGTACAGCTGCATCTTATTTTTAATGGAACACTTGGATTCATGTTAATTAGAGGCAATGCTTTAAGGATTTAATAAGCTAGATAGCCCCGTAAAAGCAAACAATGTTATTTTAATTGTAACTTAGGCCAATAAAACATACTGGAAATATGCTAGTGTGTTTCATGGGTTTATTGAGCATAGGGCTAAAAAATGCAAAAAAGCACGCTTTGAAAAAATTGACCAATTTGAAAGTAAAGAAACTGGAATCAAGCCATAAAAATTCATGATTTGTGCCTCACTATTATTATCTGCTGAAATATGCTATCAGTGCTTGGTATTTATTATTTGTATCAGCATCCCAGCCTACTTAGAAAACAACAGATTTCAGTATAGACATCTCTAATCAGGGGTGCTGTTAAGATCTCGAAACAATCTGAGTTACGGTTTTAAAGCTGTGTGGTTAAGTCTGCCAAGCTGGGGGTCCTTTTGATTTGTCGATTGAGGTGGTGTAGTTTCGATTTGTCAGTGGGGGAGGGGTCGTGTTGCTGCGTCTCCAAGAAACCCTTGGGGGCAGTCATTTCATTCATGTTCAGAATGACAGATAATTAGACCCGGGGCTTTTTTTCTACTATTTGTGAGATCCGGTGCCTTTCAGAAAACATTCGTGGCTACAGCCCTGGATTCCCAGGCCTAACGATACTTGAAATTGATCAAACTTGGTAAGACATCTAGCTGACACACTGAAAATGTGTTTGTGTAACTCAGCTTTGAGTATCTTTTTCAATGTGTTAGCTCTGAATGCTAACTCACATTCACTCTCACTTTCAACTACAGATGGGTATCGCTATCATTATATCAGCAGAGACCACTGAGCGGAGTATCAGATCAAAATCTGATCCAATTCTGTAACAAATCCAGCCTGAAATAGCACAACCAGTGTGTTCCTTCCTGTGGGCTAGTAGAGCGTGTAGCGTGAACACGGGCCTACTTTGAGATGCTCATCTAAAGTGAAGAGATTCAATTAAAAAGAGTTTAAGCTTTTAAAGGAGGACGTCCCAGACTATTATTGACTGAAATGTTTCAATATCAGTGTATAGGAAAGGTAATCTCAACTTTTCAGGCACACACACACACACACACGCACATACACACACACACATATACACACACATTAGCGTAAACACACTAGACCACGTGCAATCCCTCACCGCAGTGTTTCTCGTCAGAGGCGTCAGGGCAGTCAGTGATGAAATCACATGCAGGGTTCGGCTTCTTCAGACACGTTCCGTCAGAACACATGTAGGTCATATCTGTACACGGAACTCCTAACCACACACACACACACACATACAATTAGACTGAGATCAAATATTCATCAATGAAGATTTGTCTTTAGTTATGAGATTTTTTGTTTCAGTTTAAATGTTAGTTCCGCAGCACAGCCGCCATGAAATACCGGATGAAATATTGCTTATGAGCATCTTTGTTGAAATAAAGCAGGAAAATTAAATGAATAAAAACATTAAAAATTAACTTCTCAGTGAAGTTAACTAAATGTCCCCTGCACTGTTCTCTAAACCCACCCATTTACAAACCCTAACACACTACACACTAGTTAGATACTAAATAGGCACATCCATTTAGAGTCATATGCAAAGGTTTGGGCACTCCAGTTCAAATGACCTGTTCTGTTTATTTTCAAAGGGGGAATAAGGACACATCCTCTAAAGAGAACAATTAATAAGGCATTATCCCCCTTTACACTTAGGGGGGCTAAACTGAATATACATTTTCTCCCATATAGTGTTGTTATATGTGTTTAAGGAAGTATTTTTGAAAGCCTCCTATTTTATAGAGAATATCAGAGAAGTATTTTTTCAGGTTAGTCCATTTTTATTCTCTGGCGTTTTCTAAAACCGTGACAAAAATGATTTAATTACTGATTATAAATCATTAATTACTGAAAGAAACAGCCCTACTTTGTGTGTGTGTTTATGTGTCATACCTTGAGTGCAGTTTTTTTCATCGCCACCGTCAGTGCAGTCCGGATGCTGATCACACACCTTATAGTAATCCACACACTGACTGTCCTCCGGACACTGATACTGCGCGATACACACTGCAGCACAAACACACAACACACAGTGACGCTCAAACAGTCAAACACACACTTCAGCACACATGCCACCAACACTAAAAGGTTGAAAACCCTCTATGACATGTTCTGTTTATTTTTGGAATGAAAATAAACTCATTTTCTGCAGAGATCAAATTAAATATATACTTCTATTCTGAAAAATAATAAGTGCACGATTTCTTGTTTGGAAAAAAATAGAGCATAAAATATGTGTCATTTCAAACATCCTATTTTAATGTGTTATAATCATGAAGTCGGGTTCTGAGTGGCACAACTATTTAAGCATTGGCCCTATCACTGGGAGAATGTAAGTTTGATCCCCGGTGATGTCACGGCCCCTAAATGATCACCATTCCAAAGACCCTTTCTAGACACGACACACAGGAGCCATATGTGTGAACACAAATGCCCGAATCATTCAGACCAGACATTAAACAGTACAATGTCTGTGTAATGTCCAATCCAGTCCATGGGAAAACAGAGCAGGTCTCCTCCACCCCTCGCCTGAACCACACAGAGTATTTCCAGACTCCTGCTGTGGGCTATGAGCAAAGGTAAAGGGAGCATTTGGCTGACTCTCTTATCCAGAGCGAGTTACAATCATTAGTTATAGGGACAGTCACCCCGGAGCAATTGAGGGTTAAGTGTCTTGATCAAGGACACAACGGTAGAAAGTGCGGGTTTGAACCTGCGACTTTGTGGTCATCAGGTTCACAGGCAAGTGTTTTACCCACTAGGCCACTACCATACGAGTGTAGCTCTCATTGTCCAGAGTTCATATGTGAAAACAGCTCAAGAGAGCACAGCTGGCCTCGCTCTCTGGGTGGCCCTCATTCTTCAGGGTGGAGATCTGTTATCTGGTGTAACAGAAATAGGAGTTAGTATTCTCCTCCAAGCGTGTCGAGCGGTCCAGTGACAAGCTGCAGTTTGAAAAGAGGCAGTGGGTGGCCACCAGTGCTGGTGGTATTATATGATAGTAGGAGTCCTTGCTAGAGGGTAGAACTGAACCTGACTAAACTGGGGAGAAAATTGGGGGGAAAAAGTCACACAAATAAGAAAACATTGTGTATGGAGAAAATGAAGTATTGTGATCTTGAAGTACTGTGATCTTACATCTTTGCCCTGTCATTTCACCTGTAATACACAGCAACATGAACCACATATATATAAGTTTACATTCAAATTCAGCCTGCCTTGGTTTCCCCAGTGCCATGTGGCTTTTGTTTTGTTTTCTAACTCCACTCGGTCCTGCCCCCCTGTTTAGTGGTTGCACCTGTTGTCTGTTGTCTTTCTCCTTCCCCAGGTGTTCCCACTTCCCGTTCCTGCATATATACGCTTGTGAGTCTGCTTCCCTTTGTCAGACCGCCATGACGCTCCTCATGACGTTCGCATGGTACTTACCCCGTGATTCTGCCCTTTATTTTGATTACTCAGTGTCATTAGTGTTGACTTTGTAACCCCCATTTATATTTTTAAGACAATTTGAACTAAATTTGGGATCTGTCTTAGAGATTTGAATGTGTTTTCTTAATAATATTGTTTTTGTATTATTTGCTGGTGTCTTCTGGAAGTGTTGTATTATTTACTGGCAAGCTCTTACCACAGTTCCTCTCATCCAGGCCACTGGGACAGTCTGAGATACCGTCACATGCCGGCACACACAGTCCATTCACACTACACAGGAACTGGCCAGGGCATGCTGAAAGCACACACATATACACACACACAAACCACGCACACACCAGAGGCCTGTCACACGAAACACTATGAGCACGGTTCCTGTTTAAAGTTCAGCTTCGTCTTGTCCTAACACCTTATTATAGTGTTATTTCCTCCACTGTAAAGCGATATTATTGATATTTTGAAGACACAGAATGACCCAAGAGGGGTCCATCTCTATCAGATGAGACATCCTCCACTTTATATCCCTGATTGGTCAGAAGGTCAGTTGTGATTGGTTCAAGAGCTTTTTAAGATGTGAAATCCCAAAATCAGCAAACTGTTCTGGACACTGATTAAACAGGATAAATTAGATTTCAGATAAACATGTGTTTGGTTGTTGGTAAACTGACTGCTTGCTTCCATACTTTTGGCCTGTGGTGTATATATGTGCATGATTGACAGGTGAACTAACGATCCGATTGGTTGAAGATGCTGTAGTGAACCTGCAGGCCGGGCCCTGTGAGGGACACTTCTGATGTCATCGAAACAGTGGTGGTGGACGAGTGGAGGAAGAGCCGCTCAGCGTAGGGCTGCAAACCACGCGCACCACACATTCTGCACACACACACACACACACACACACACACACAGTTTCAGTGTATTTAGGACATGATGTTCTAGGAAAAGTGTTGCTTGTGTTTCTGTTTTCTATTTATAATTGTGATACAACTCCCAAAAAGGTTCAACCAGAAGAACGGATGGAAGGTTTTAGTGTCTGTCTTCTCCACTTCTAAAGTTCAGATCAGGCCAGCTGTCACATGTCAGAAAAGAAGGCCTATGCCCTACATTTTTCCTCTGAGGGGCTTTTATAACGTTTGTGTCATTTTCCATTCCTAAAACAGTCATTATTCATCATGACTTTTACACAACTGTTTTTTGTTACTGTGCTTTTAAGACTGACATATGCAAATGAGCTCTGTTCTGATTGGCAGCCCTGTATTATTCATTCAAAATGGGTTGTAATACTATTTATATCTTTAGTTTGAAAGGGGTGGGCCTAAACTAACATGGACTGGTCAGGCAGATATATTGAAATGTCTTCATTTTTGTGACATCACAAAAACAATTTCAGCAGTTTGGTTTCCTCATATGGGCTGCGGAGGAAACGGCACATTTAAAAAGTTTAACAGTGTTTATGTACTACAGTCGTGGCCAAAAGTTTTAAGAATGACACAAATATTGGTTTTCACAAAGTTTGCTGCTTCAGTGTTTTTAGGTCTTTCTGTCAGATGTTTCTATGGCATACTGAAGTATAATTACAATTATTTCATAAGTTTCAATGGTTTTTTATTGACAATTACATCAAGTTTATGCAAATAGTCAGTATTTGCAATGTTGGTCCTTCTTTTTCAAGACCTCTGCAATTCGTCCTGGCATGCTGTCAGTCAGCTTCTGTGATAAATCCTGACTGATGGCAACCCATTCTTGCATTATCAATGCTTGGAGTTTGTCAGAATTTGTGGGTTTTTGTTTGTCCCCCTGCCTTTTGAGGATTGACCACAAATTCTCAATGGGATTAAGGTCTGGGGATGGACCCAAAATTTTGCCACTTAGTTATCACTTTTGCCTTATGGCACAGTGCTCCATCATGCTGGAAAAGGCATTGTTCTTCACCAAACTGTTGTTGGATGGTAGGGATAAGTTGCTCTTGGAGGATGTTTTGGTACAATTCTTTATTCGTGGCAGAGTTCTTTGGCAAAATTGATCCCGCAGCTGAATCACCTTTAGGAGACGGTCCTGGCACTTGCTGGACTTTCTTGGGCGCCCTGAAGCCTTCTTCACCGACTGAACCTCTCTCCTTAAACTTCTTGATGATCTGATAAATGGTTCATTTACGCGCAATCTTACTAGCAGCAATATCCTCGCCTGTGAATCCCTTTTTATGCAAAGCAATGATGACTGCATGTGGTTCCTTGCAGGTAACCATGGTTAACAGAGGAAGAACAATGATTTCAAGTGCCACCCTCCTTTTAAAGCCTACAGCCTGCTATTCTAACTCAATCAGCATGACAGAGTGATCTCCAGCCTGGTCCTCATCAACACTCTCACCTGTGTTAAAGAGAGGATCACTAAAATGATGTCAGCAGGTCCTTTTGTGGCAGGGCAGGGCAAATGGGTTTTTTGGGATTATGTCATTTTAATGGCAACGAGGGGTTTTGCAATTAATTGTAATTCATCTGATCACTCTTCGTAACATTGTGGAGTAGATGCAAATTGCCATCATAAAAACTGAATTGGCAAACTTAGTATTTAGTATTTGTAGTATTTGTATTTGTGTCATTCTCAAAACTTTTGGCCATGACTGTATATCAAACTCGTCATT
The DNA here is from genome assembly GCA_037974445.1 of Brycinus macrolepidotus. NCBI lineage: Eukaryota > Metazoa > Chordata > Actinopteri > Characiformes > Alestidae > Brycinus > Brycinus macrolepidotus. The sequence continues at coordinate 5,917 of JBBPCZ010131056.1, read as the reverse complement.
AAAAACAGGCATATTTTGTTCCATGGAGACACGTCTTGCTATGTCAAACATGGCTATTTATGTCTGCAATAGTATCAATATTTCTTTTAGACAAACTAGAACTGTAGAATGAACTGAAGGCAGACAGTGCTGTTTCTGCCACTAGGGTGTGTGCATGGATAGGTTAGTGCTAAAGCTTGCCTGCGGTTCTGGATGAGCCACTGGCCTTGTGTGCAGGTTTTGGTGTAGCTGGCTCGACTCAGCTCATAGCCCTCAAACTCCAAAGTCAGTCCGTAGTCCACTGATGGGACCTACACACACACACACACACACACACACACACAGACAGGCACACACACACAGGATATTTTATTCTTCATTATAAAATATTTATTTTATTAGGTGAATCTATTCACTTATCAGTCACCCATGTAACTGTCTATTTGTTTAAACATCCATCCAATCATCTATCTATCTATCTATCTATCTATCTATCTATCTATGTATCAGTCCATCCATCCAACCATCCATCCATCTATCAAAAGCTCTATTTCAAATGAAAGCAATGGTAATAGTCATGCGTGTGACTCACGGTGAAGTGCCAGGTGCAGTTGGTATCCGGGGGGTAGTAGCTGGGGTAAAACGGGGTCTGTAATGTCCCCTGAACTCCAGCCTTTCTCCCCAAATCAATGCTGCTGGAACAGTCTGCAAAAATATACATAAAACCTAAATAGTACAGCTAAAAACTATATGAATAGCTAAAAACTAAAAACTATGGAGAATATGAATATTTACTCATTCACTATCACAATCACTAAAAAGGAGCACCATTAATGCATTTTTTTGCCTATATATTTTTTGTTTGCGTGTTTTTTATTGTAGACACAAAAACACACACACACACACACAGACACACACACACACAAATATATATGTGATGTGTGTGTGTGTGTGTGTGTGTGTGTGTGTGTGTGTGATGTGAAGTGTGAGAGGTGTGAGAGAGACTCACTCTTTGTGGGCCAGGCCTGTGCAGACAGAGAGAACGGGTCTTTATAGTTGTACTGGCCCTGTTTCCACACCACGGTCATCCAGTCAGCAGAGGACAGCACCCGCACCACCTGCTCATGCCGACTGCAGCCATACAGACTGAGAGAGAGGAGGGTGGTACTGACAGACTGAGAGAAATACTACCACACACTACATTTACCCATTCAATTCCAAGGGCCAGGTTAATTTGGCCAGGACAGTGATTAAGCCTAGTCCTGGACTGCATGTGTTTCTGAATGCCGACTCCCGAAAGAAAGAAAAATATGATCCATGTTTACGTTTTATATCTGTCCAGGAAACTGGCACTAAAGGCCTTAACAGGGCCCACACTTCACCTCAGCCATACCTACCTACATTGCATATTAGTTACTGGATGCTGAATCATTACTGATTTATTCCTATAAGAAATATTCAGTAACTACCATGTAATCTACGTAACAGGTAAATTTTGTAACTGTGAGAATGAGGAACTGAAGTGTAGCCCCACACGTGGGCCCTGTAAGGCTCTATAGGGTTAAAATATGCAGTAGGAGCTCACGAGGTGATGAGTGAGGAGTCGGCTGGGGCGAGTGAGTTGTAGATGGCCAGACGGTCTCTGCACTCGGGCAGAAGCCACTCCACTCTCAGTTCCATCTGGAAGCCTTCAGGGGTCTTCAGGTGCCACAGGCAGGACGAGCGCTGAGTGTTTGGCCCCTGCAGGACTACAGCAGTGCTGGAGACAACCGACTGGTAACGGTAGCAATCTGAGATAGACAGACAGACAGACAGACAGACAGACAGATAGATAGATAGATAGATAGATAGATAGACGTATGGATAGATAGATAGATAGACAGATAGACAGACAGACAGACAGACAGATAGATGGATCAGCTTGGAATTGGAGCTTTATGTGTGCTATTGTATTTCTATCAAATTCTATTCTATATAATATTATATATTATGTTGAATATCTAGGTAAAATTTGCATAAATTGTATTCTATATAAAAGGCAATCCATGCTGCCCTTATTGCTGTATATGCTGCTTTTTAGTGCAGTTCATAACTATAAAACTCATCACATATTTTATTAAAATTGATTATTTTTTTGTGGGCTTGTTCTAAAAGGAGATCATGATAGAAATGAAAGTCTACAAATGTTTGGATTTGTGAGACCATGTTCTCTACGTATCAAATAAATGTATCATTGAGAAAATATCATTTTAAGGGAGAAATGTTTGTTTTTTGTGTCGGTCTTGCATGGGGTTAAGGAGGACCATCTATGCTCTCAGTAGATGTAAAACCTAAATGGATGAATCCGTAGAAGTGATGTGGGGGTGGGGGACAGGGAGAGGAAAGAGAGAGCATCATGATGGAAATGGGAACAATCTATGGGAACAATAACCACAGCAACAACCCCCAGACAGACAACAAGGTGAAAACAGGAATATGGAAAGTCCCAAAGGCAAGCGTATGTGCAGATTAACTCGTGCATGCAGGGCAACAACAGAAAACGGAGAAATGAAAACATCATACCAAATGAAGCTTGCAAAACATCTATAACTTTGGGTTTGGTTTCTGCAAAGGAATGAGCAAAATACAACATAAAAAACAGCATTAGACCTCAGGGGTGCAAATAAAAGGAAAAGTCTAGTAACTGAATATACAGGCAATGACAAGTATGGCATTAGGGCTGTCACAATTACATAATAAAAAGAATTAAATAAAAACAGGAAGTAGTGTTTTGCTGTCCATTTGCATGATGACAGAGATTTTAAATTCTCCCACTGATCTCTCTTGCAGTAAGAACCACAGCCTGATGGGTATGCTAATAACACACATGAGTATATTTTAAATGAAGTCTTTATAAAGGCTTCCTCTTTTATCTTTTTCCAGTAAGAGAGGAATTACGCTAATCTCTCACTACCACATGAAAGGCCAGTTGCTGGCATGGAGGGCTGGGATGTTACAAGAATACGTGCTCAGAACACAGAAATGAAGATCTGTATTCAGTCTGTGTTGCATTTTTAGGAGAACACTTTTGGAGTATTTGCCCATTAATGATGCAGTCACTAAAAGGAACACCATTAATGCATGTTTATTGGCAATATTTTTTGGGAGGTACCAGATTTTTCTGCCCAATTTAGTCATCTCCAGTTCCATTCACCAGCTAGGCCTCCCCATTACACAATACCACCAACACTGGGAGGGTGAAGGCTAGCATGTGCCTCCTCCGAGTTGCATGAAGCACCACTGCATCTTTTCAAGCTGCTTCTAACACAATGTCATTTGACACCTCAACACACTTGGAGGAGAACACTAAGGGCCCTATTTTGCACCAACAGAAAGCGCAACACAAAGTGGTTTTGCTAGTTTCATACCAGCCCATTCCTCATTTGCACGCACATTTTCAAAACGACAAATTATATTCCATGTTTCCCAATCGTAGGAGTGGAGCTTTTTAAATGAGGTGTGTCTGGGTGCGTTTTAAAAACGTGTGGATGCACAACGCTCGTTACACACACAGGTACTCGCTCGAAGTGCACTAATGATTTTTTTCTATTTTATTTATACATGTTTTATTATAGAGTACATCTGGTACTTTCATGTAAAGAAATTTCCAAAAGAAATTAAGGAAAGAATAAACCATGTTATATCAGATTCATGTACTGGTAATAAGCTGTTTGACCAATTGACACACACGGGTATTTAAACACACCAGGCTAAGAACATTCGTCAGAACATTTTGCAAAAAGTGGGGGAGAATATAGTGGCAGTGATGCACAATGTACAAGCAGGTCCATTTCTTTGGTAGAAATGGACCTTTTCTTTTGGTAGAAAAGTTACCTTTTTACTGTCCACTTTCTGCCGTAGCTATGTGAATTTCCCACTTGTGGGACTAATAAAGGTTTATCTTATCTTATCTTATCTTATCTAAAACTGATCTGGTTTGCCATTATAATATCAATCCGCCACAGCATCGCCCCTGCCTTTTAAAAGTGAGGTTCTGATTGATTTATTGCATGTTACGCCAAAAAACACGCCTCTGAATAACTAAGAGAGTTGGGACATATTTTTTTCAGCTTACACTGGCCCCAAGTCTGTTTTTTTCTGCTGTCAAAATAACACAATGTATTTGGACATGCCTATAAATGTTAGTTGTGCCTTGCTCTTTGCCTAACTGCCAGTTCTGCTACGTCACCTAGCCTCATACTCATAGGGGACAGGGGGGCCACCCAGGGAGAGTGAAGCTAATTATGCTCTCTTGGACCCCCGTCTGTGGACGACTGCAGCACCTCTGGTTATCGAACTCGCGAATGTCTGACAACAGGAACAATATTTAGACAGTCTCACCACCCGGAAGCTGTTTATTAACTTTTTAAAATTAGCACATGTGTAGAAAACGGAAGAGGATCTTAACAAATAATTTTTTTGCCAACACCGAGGTTCCTCCTAAAGCCTGCATGTCGAGCCAGTTATTTATTTCCGTGTCACTGCGTCCTTTTGAAGGATGACTGTACTAAACAGCCTTCCCAGCAGTGAATGGCTTCTCAAGAGAAGAGCTTGTTAGGTTTATACGAAGGTAGATTTTGTGAGTCCTCTATGGTATTTACCAAAAAAAAAAACTGTCCCACTTTTCCTGAATTCATAAGACAGGCAGGAGTCCTGCAGCAGTGGACTGAAGTGATGAGAGCGAAAAGAAAGGAAAAAAAAAGAAGAAAGAAAGAAAGAAAACATTGAGACTTTTGGAACATCCTTTGAATGACAAGGCAAATGTTTGGCCTTTAACAGCCAGGTGCATTCGCAGTGTTTAGTGTCAGTTCAGTATTCAGCCATCACTACTGTAGGAAAAATAGTGAGAAAATAGTGGTAAATCTTTTTCTTGTGTTCATGTGTCTCTCTGCCATGAATAGAATGTGTTACATCAAAGTCTTCTCAAAATTATAGTTTCATGTTATAGCTTCTCAAAACTATAGTTTCATGTTACAACTTTCTGCAGTGCAGCTTTTAAAAGCTTCACTGTCTGGTTCCTCTGTGAACAGGTGCCTCAGCATGTTTCTCTGTAACAGAGCATTTTACATCCAACTTTTTGATTTTAATTTTAATTTGTGTGTTTAATTATTTATACTGAATTTAATTATTTGTACAACTTAAGTATACTGAAATTTTGAAAAAATAATGAGGAATTCCCGTTTAAGTATTTTGGAGCAGGGTGTGCTATTTGGTCAGTTAAGTCATTTTAACTGGTTAGCCTTTTTTAAAACTCGACTAATTGTCAAAATAAGTGAGAGGTTACTCGATTATGCTATATATCGAGGTTACTCGATTACTGCTATAAATGATAAAGACAGCCCTCCAGTATATAGAGCCTGAGCTATAGTCCTATTACCCGTTATGGAGAATGAGGGCAAGTGTAGCAGATAGCCCTCATAGTTCACCGTGCCCTCCACTCCTCTCTCTCTGTAGCTCTGCAGTCTTCTCCACAAGCTTTCATTCACCCTCTGCATCGCCACCTTCTCAGAATGACTCTCAGGCAGGGACAGCAGGAGCCAGAAATACGCCACTAGGCTACCCTCTCTGGGGGAACAAACACAAAATAGAAAGGCCTGGTCTATTAAAATGATCTAATGGCAAGTAGTGCAGAGCAGGTATCAGTTATGTGGTTCATTCTCACCCAAAGGCAAAGACTGTGGTGGAATTGAAGTAGCGGGACAGATCTGTAGACTTCACAAGTTTCTCCACCTGAAAGAATAGGTAAGATAAATAACATTAAGACTTAAAGTGCCCTCACACTAGGCCTGGTTGCATTGTATCATGCCTGAGGAGGAAAGGGTCCCTCCCACTCCCCCCCCCTGTGAGGAGTGTGTACATGATGAGTGAGTATGTGAGGAGTGTGTACGTGAGGAGTGTG
>JBBPCZ010131008.1:3115-22942 GCA_037974445.1 Brycinus macrolepidotus | reverse complement strand
TGTGTGTGTGTGTGTGTGTGTGTGTGTGTGTGTGTGTGTGTGTGTGTGTGTGTGTGTGTGTGTGTGTGTGTAAGAGATCCTAAGGCCTTAAATAGTTTTCCCAGTGGCTGTATAACCTGGCCTTGCAGTTTCTTTCTAACTGTACTACTTCTTCGAGGCCTTTCTCAGCATCTGGCTGCAGACACGCACATCTTTCATTCTGTTTGTTGCTTTTCATGTTTTTTGTTTTTGTTTTTCTTATTTGTGCGTAATAAACATGTATGCTGTCTTTTAAGATAGCTGTTACATCCCTTTTGGAGCCTAAAACTATTGACATGGGCAAAAAAATAGATATTACATTAATAATAGAAATAGTATTCAATTCATTGTCACCATCAGTAGTTAGTAATATTACCATCTCACCTGAGAAACTCACTTTTCAAATAATGCTTTAGGTAGTCTAGCCTGGATCTGTCTACTTCTGCAATATTTCATTTCTTTTTAAATGTTTTCTCAACTGTATGAGAAATAAATTAATTATTAAGGGACATTTATGTTCTATAAAAGTAATTTAATGTGATTTATTTTACTCATTTCATTGTACGACTGCTTTCATTGGACGACTCCATTGAAAATACAGTTTGTGTTGTTGCATTGCAAAATTCAACATTTTTTATTCACATAACTTTGACTAAAAGTTGACTAAAAGTCTGATTGTTGCACCTTGAAATTTCTTTTAACATTCTTCTGATGTTTTACTTTCAAATGATATTAATAGCTATGCAAACAAATATTTTAACTTGTTTCAGGGGTTCCAACTGGTCCTCAGTTGGACCAGGTCCACAGACGGTCCATATTTTTGTGTGTGATCACTTGGTATCAAGCAAAAAATTCTGGAATATATATGGACCGGCTGTAAGACCCTGACGACTGATCTGAGAACTGCTCCTGTATTTATAACAACACACTCCTGTCATTGTTCTGGATCTCAGAGGTGCAACTGAATAGATATCATTTAAAATGATGAAGGCTGAATTAGTATTCACTGCTCTCACATCTAATGGTTTGTAGAAATGCACTTTTACCCCTTATACAGAAATGCATAATAAAGTGTTTTATTAAAAAATGAAATGTATTTTTGCATTTTTAACAACATTCTGAAATATGACTTTCGAGTGTGCCCCGTTGATCGTTCTGGATGTGTAAAATTTCAGGTTTTTTCTTTTACCATCTACAGATTATTGGGAATGTATGAAGTTGTAGAGCAGTAGTTTGTTTCAGTGTGAACCACTGAATGGTATGCAGTCATTTTAAAAGATACAAAGACATAATGACAGTCTGATTTTTACATACAAAAGTTCTCTTAGGAAAGCAGATCGGTCGGTTTGCACATGCACACTGTGAATGTGGATTGCTGACCACACAGATTAATCTGTAAACACATCCACCTCCGTCCTGAGGTCAAGTGTATAAAAAAAAAAAAAAACTACCAGTAGGAGGCGAAAACTGCTTGTACCTTCTGGATCTGTTTTATTACGAGCTAAATAGGCTTTAAGGCTGCACATCAAATGTCCATCCAGTGTTCTGAGTTATGATCACACAGAGGGGGCTGGAGCCTCTCCCAGCACTCATATGAGGAAAAGACCCTGGACAGGTCACCAGTCCATGACAGGGCAGACACACACACACACACACCTAGGGCCAATTTACTATCTCCAGTTCACCAGATGTTAGTGCTGTTTCTAAAATTCCGCGTTCTTCTTGCATCAGGAGAATAAAGTAATTGATGCGAGACTTCTTTAACCTTTACAAAACTCTTTAGTAAGTAAACATACGACAGTACAAAAAAAAGGCAATAGACCTGTAGTCATGGTCAAAGACTTTACTGCACTTAACACGTGACGTCAGACAGCTGTCCATTTCCTACAAACAAAATTAAACTGAAATTCAAAATTACAAATAAACAGTCACTCCTTTAAACAATTATATAAAATCAGACATCACAAAAGAAACAACATCATATTCTCTTATCTATACTATGGCTCTAACACCAGACATAGATGTTTTTGGACAGTGGGAGGAAACCAGAGCTCATGGTGGAACCCAACACAAACATGAACAGTGCTCCATCACTCTGCAGTGGATTTGGAGGGGTCTAACTGACACTTGGTGTGGCCGCACCTGTGTCTCATTCTATTGGCAATGCTTTTCTATGGAGATTATACAAGCTGTGTGTACAAAACAGAACCTGTGTCAGAAACAGGTGTGCCTTAAAATAGTAACTAAATACACGGGCCATCTGGGTGCTTTGGGACATATAGTTTCATCCCCAAATTTCTCCTTGTAGTACCAGACATTAAATGCAGCACAGTAATATTGCACCAGAAAATTTCACATACTGCACACAGTAAAATGTTTTTGGCCTTTCGTGTCAGATCAGCACAGATCAGCACATAGACCCTAATGTTATTAATTTTATTACCAATATGATCTAACTTGTTACTAATCTCTTAATTGCAGCTTTACAACTTTATCCTTCCTTTGCCTGTCACGGCAGTGAAGTTATGAAACCACAGGCATTGTGTATGTTTCCTTGGTGTAAAGACTTGTTTAGAGGCCCATTTGTTTTAACCTGCTCTGTTGTTTCTTTCCATAGAGCTTGCAGAACAGATGCTCATCAGGTTGGAAAAGGGAACCCGATTCATCAGGCGCCCGGTTTCCTGCATTAGCATATGAATGGTAAACGCACCAGCACTGCTGAATACAGAGAGATCTCCTTTTCACCTCACATCCCAAACTTTTAGTCCATTACAACACACTCTTTCTTTCAGCTCTGAATCATGCCGGGACCCGCTGACACAAATCACTCTCCATTCTTTCTTCACCCCTGAGTTAAGGCTATTTTGATGTGTGAGAGTTCTGTCGGGACTTGGATGGCTTTGATGAACAGATAGGTTGTTTTGTGTGTTGTCTGTGAGCTGTTTGACCGTTTTATAAATGCTGGGTGGAAGCTCTAAGCCCCCTCTTTGGAGGCCCACTGACAGTAGAACACTCAGTGGGTGTTTATGTCTCTTTGATTACACAACAGCTTTTTTCATACTTGTTCATCATGAAAGAACACAGGACTAAGAAGCAATTAAATGGGCTGGATTTTGGGTTTCTGGCACACAAGAGAATCTCCCTGTTAATCTAGCAGCAGGTAATTACATTTTTCTGTATCAGATCAAAACACAACATTCTGGTGATTTTTATACAGAAGCTTATTTTGCCCTTTTGCATCCAGACCAACATGAGTAGATAAAAGCTTAATGCTTGAACACACCAGAATAAATTTAATGTACTGGAATTTGTGAAACTGAGTGGTAGAACTATTTATGTGGGCTGTATTTGTTATAAAAACAAAAACTAACAATAGAATAACAACAAACACGTTGTGAACTGATGTGTGTGAGTCTTACTTTGACCATTTCCAGACCTCTCCTCAAGAACGTCCAGTATTTACCATTGAACACTCAGTTTATCAAATTAGTCCTTCATTAAGTCAGACCTGGCGTTGCTGATGGACTTTATCAAATCCATACAATGGCTGGAGTACACTGAACCAAGTCAGGAACCAAGCCTGTGTTCCTCTAAACAACACATCAAGTAAAACAACTGTTGTGCATATTTTCATAATCTTCATCATTCTTATTAACGGTTTATGCTTAAATGCTCATAATTTCTATGACAAAAAAATAAACAGTGAAGATGCCTGAATTTATTTACAAAACAAATGTTTTAAATATGAAAACAGCCAGTGCGCATGTCTTCAGTCCTGTTGCTGCTTGAGACCCCGCTAAGAGAGTTCAAAACAGCCTGAAGACAAAAGGGGCCCGCTGTGAAGAATCTAGCAGAATAGTTTAGATGATTTTTGACCTGTATAATACCATATGGATTATATAATAGTTTTTGTTATGGAAAACAGGAAAAATTGTGTTCGGGTAGGTGTGCCCAAACTAGGTATTTATGTAACAGTTTTGGATAAGAGTCCCACCTCCCCAAAACATCAACAGCAAATCTTCAGACGTCCAGTTCCTACCACCAGCAATAGGAACGGTAATTCACTAAGTTTCTCTAGAGTGGAGCATTTCACAACCAACCACTCTGAAAAGCTTCGTTTACATCTTAACCAGTTCATGAAACAGAAATTCTGGAAGATGAGTGGAATTCTCCTTTAAGATCACTTTATTACCATGACTGAAAAAGGACAGCGGGAAGCTCTCTCAAGCCAAGTTTATCACATAAGGCCTTATGTGTGTCCAATGTAAATGATTTTATGTCTTGCCCTAATTCATTCTGGTTCACTCCTTCACACCTTGTCATTCTGTGCATGCATCTACCTGTACACAGCAGACTGGATCTCTGACCACAGGAATGCACAGCCAGACAGTAATGTGGGTTAACACTGGCTGGTCCTTCACTGTTCCAGTGAGACGCATGCATGGAGGAGAGACGCAAATGGAGACAGGGAAGATGACTTGGGCTACACATTTGACCCATTTTGAATTCTGAAACCGCTTCCAGGCCTGGCCTTTTTCAATCTGTGAATTTTCCTCTCCCTGGTTTAGGCTGTTATTGACAGAGGTGGGTGGTAACTAGTTCCATTTACTCTGTTCCATTTGCTTGACCAAACATTCAGTGGTTTGGTACTTCTCAGTGTAAATGATTATGCATTTAATTACACGTATAACTGAGAAAACAGGAATCTGCTTAGTTCCACTTTAACTTAACTGAGTTTGTAATTCCTACTTGCTGGATTAATTTCGTTCTGTTCTGCTGGTGTTGGTTCTGCTCATGGATTCATGGACTTTTTTATTTTACGCCAAAAGGATCCGAAAGAAAGAAGACTAGAAGACTAACACACTTTAGATCCTTTGCTGATAGATGCTGGATGTACTGAATTGCATGACTGCTCTATCAGGATGCCCAGAGTATAGGAAATAGTTAAGATACTCAGGGCCTTTACTTTCATTGGTCATTATTTTATAAAAAATAAACGAAATTTAGGATATGGGTTTTAGGCAAAGATGATCCACCTCTGGTTAGTGGCCTGGTCTCTCGGGGTAGGTGAGGGTGTGTCTAGTGCAGTGAGAACTCAGATCACCAAGCAACAGCTAGGGATTTGCCCGTGTGTGTGAGACGAACATGCAAATACATTGGTGTGTAAACCTGCTGTCACTTGCAACTCGAGCCAGGGAGACACGTGGAAGAAGCCAGGATGAAACCGTATCATTCTCGTTTAAATGGATGTAAGAGGAGAGCAGTGAACAAAGTAAATTGCGCATTGACGTCCAGCACTCCATCAGCAGTGGAGGCGTTCATTTAAAACAGTAAATCAGGAGGAGTCGTTAACCTGGGTGCTAATCCCACTGGTGCCACTGTATCTGCCTGGAAGGATGGAGTCTGGCCTGGACAATAGACCGAAGACCAGAGGAGCATCAGTAAATCTTTGAAGGTAACCTGCCGAGCTGTCCTGCTGTTGCTGATGTTAAACCATGTGAGGTGAACCACTTTCCACATCCACAACCTTAGGCATATTATTCAGTTTCTGCATGGAAAATATTTCAGTATGTCATAGGAATGTATTTACCAAAGGCAAAATGTATAAATTATTGTTAGGTTTTAAAAGTATTGGCGTCTGCTGCATGGAATGGAAAAGCGTGGAATGATATTTTTGTCATATGAGGGAAATTTTGTATTGTGATTAGCCAGAAATATATACAATTATTTATGCTATGTTATTAATTATTTTTTAGCTTAAAAACATTTTACAATCCCCTGAATCAAAAGCAGTGATCCTGATATTGTTTCTGAGTTTCAAAGATAATTAAAAAAAAGAAATCTGGTCAAGTCAGTGCAGATTTTAAGTTAACTCAACACTAAAGTTCATCCATCTCAGACTTCAGATGCAGTTTACTCCAAAGTTCTCCTAACTTGGTTCTGCATCTCAGTTAGGTTAAAAATATAGAATTTGTTCTCAGTTTCCCCACTATCCTACCAGACATTTCTCCTCTTGGGCTCCCAGTCATGGATGGTTTTAAACTCAGTCTACTGATGTCGGGGTGAGTGATGATGGCTATATTTTAGTTTTAAAGGTGGTGCAACCATCTAATCATCTAACCCTGAGAGTTTGAACTCCATTGATGCAACAGCCTTCCATAACTGGAGCCCAAGAGGATTAAACAGCTTCAGGACTTTGTGATGGAAAGAATCAAGCGAAACTGAGTAAAAATACACTTTACATTGTTTATCTTTAACTAAGAGGCAGAACTTAAAAATGTAAGTTAGGAGAACTTTTGACAAAACTAAGAAGTTTGAGCTGGAAAAACTTTAGTGTTAAGTTTACTCAAGAAAAGCTGTGTAATAATTTACCTCATCATTTTAATTTGACCTGACTTTTCATTTTTTTTACAATACAGTTCAATGCAGTTTTGCTACCAAATAGATGTTAGTGGCCCAGCACCTTTCTAACTGGTCCAGTTTTTAATGCTGATTTTCCAGCATTTGTTTTCTCTTTACTGTTTCCTAGAGGAGGCATTTAATTATGCATTTGCTCATACTTTTTGTTTTCCATTGTTTACCCTGCTACTTACAATGACATATTTTTCACTATTAGATATTTTGTTTACAGTGACCACACTGTGCTTGAAGCCTTTTGGAGACATATCTCTTATGTTAAACATGGTTTATGCACATTCTCAAACATCAGGTTTGGTAAAGCAGTGATATTATGCAATTCTGCAATTGTTATAGTATCATAAAGTGAGAATCAGTCTGATAAAGTGGCCTTTAGACTATATTTTGTTGTTCAGTGGGTCATTTGTGTAGAAATACCGTGACTGTAGGAATCTAGGGGCACGATGACACAGCCTGAATACTTTTCAATACATACATTTCCATCATGGGGATTGATAAAATAAGCTTTGCACACAGACAGAAAGTTACTTTGTCTTTCAGTGATATAGAACATATCTTTTGGAGAACAATTGATTTCCTAAATATCTGCTTACTCATTTCCGTTCCTAAAATACAATAGAGTGGGAAATTGTGGGCTTCCTTAGACCTTAAACCTTACAGGAAAGGGTTAGAGTTCATGTTCTGGCAGGATTATGGACATAATGGTTGAGTTCATTTTGAGATTGTCCTGGAAGTAATGGAAGAATGGAAGTTTGCAGTACGGCTTGAGTTTGTATCTTAATGCTTATGCGATCCATATATCTATAATTTTTAAAAACATATTTAGTTATAACAAATCAGGCCTCAATGCATTGTGTACTCGCTGCACATGTTTATTTCATAAAACCTCCTTTTATCTACTGTGTGCTTTAACCATCTACTGCTGGCAGGCCTGGATGAAATATTTAACAGGGCTTTGCAACTTGAGTCTTAAAGTGTGACACCTCCTCTGAGTCTAACCTGATCTGGGCCATGAGCTGTGATCCACATCCACTATGATAACTGATCCTCATCCACAGAGCATTATGGTCAACTCTAATCCACACACAGCAGCAAAGCAGCAGCCATTGCTTTACATTGCGTAACTGACCTCAGAACAGCTTCATGGATTTAAGAGCTGATGTTACATGCAGGATTTTGTAATTGTTTTATAGTGTTTCAGGTTGTGGAAGTTAAGCTGTAAGACATATGATTGCAAACAACGGTCAGTTCTGATGGCACAGATGGGTTTGTTAAAAAGTGTTCTATCTGTGCTGTTATTTGTGATAACTGTAGAGGATTTGTGGCTTTTTCACAGTAATTTTATTATGCTGAGCGCCGGTTGTAATGACTCGCTTTACTGTTGATAATAATTTTTAGTACATGTAAAAATGGGCAATGTATACATAGATAACGTCTGTATAATAACATCTGAGCTGCCAAATCTGAAGAAGAGTGTGACCAAAGGTGGTCCTGGCTTTCCATGTGCTACGCAAGACTCGACTTGGGGCCCCTTCACCTAAACTACACCACAGGCCAGAAGCTTAGGTCCATATTCGGATATTTAAAAAAAATTAACCATACACTGCTTTTTCAAAATTTTAGTACAAGAAAACATTAGAAATACTTAAAACAAATGTAACTGATTGGTTTTCAATATCTTCTAGTCTGTAGTAACACATTATTTAGCTGCAAAGGCTTAATCTATTGGTTTTGAAGAGACACATCAGGTCCGCTTTTAGTGCACTGACATTCACTTTGTGTTGGATCAAGAAAAAAGGAAAAGTGTTGCTCAATTTTCAAGCATACAAACTGGATGAATTACTTTTTCCGGTGTACAGAAGAAGTCCTTGAGGTTACCATTTAGTGAAAGGAGATTTCAGATCTCAAAATGTTATGAAGTGCTATTATGGCTTTATGGTTTTTTTAATAGTCTGTTCTCATTTTGTGATCTGAAGATAACTGGAGAAAATATGTCCCATCTGCTTAACACATTTCAGCTTTGCTGGGTCTGAACATTGACACCTGCTGGTAGACAATCACACCAACACACTGCATCTGTCCAGCACAGGGGAGTGAAACCCAGGGCCTGTTTGGCACCCATCTACAGAGACCACTGTTCTTCTAACACATTGCTGAATTCAGATTCTGAATGCCTTGAAAATTTGCCAGTAAGTTGAATAAGGTGTGTTAAATGAGGCAGAGTGCTAAACTCTGTTGTGGGATGGTCCTCCAAGGCTGGAGTCCTGCCCCCGGGACACGATTCTGTGCTGTCTTTAATCATGGGCCTTTCAGGCTTTTTGTTTATATCAAAACATTTGTAAATGATTACTTGCAAGGATGTAATGTAAAAACTGATATGGATTAAATGCATGTATATGTATATATTACGCAACTTACAGCTAAGTTAAAAAGGTGGGGGTTTTTTTCAGTTGTTTTTTAAAACTACAAAGAGCAGAAGCCTGATGAATACCTAAAGGCAGGTTGTTCCAGATCTTTGGTGCATAAAAGCAGAAGCTGCTTCTCTGTTTTTCTTGTAATTACTCTTGGGTTGTTTAACAAGCCAGCGCTAGATAATCTTAAGGGCCTGTTTGGAACATATTCTGTCAAACACACTTAAATACAGTACAAGGCGCCCACAATCAGAACAGAGCTCATATACATTAGTCTTAAATTTCCTTGTAAATGATAAAGAGTGGCTGGAAAATTGTCAAGTAAAAATGAATTATGCATGGTTTTGACTATATTGACACACACAGACACACACACACACACACACACAGACACTCACTCGCACACACACACACACACACTAGATAGATAAATAGATAGATAGATGTGTAAAGTGTAAAGTGACCATTCGGTCATACGTGAACACACCACAGCACACAGTGGGAACAGTGTGAAATTCTTCCTCTGCATTTAAACCCACTCACCAAGTGAAG
This sequence comes from Brycinus macrolepidotus, assembly GCA_037974445.1. NCBI lineage: Eukaryota > Metazoa > Chordata > Actinopteri > Characiformes > Alestidae > Brycinus > Brycinus macrolepidotus. The sequence goes on along the minus strand of JBBPCZ010131008.1, from coordinate 13,544 downwards.
CAGCGGGCAGCCAGGAACACGGCGCCCAGGGAGCAGTGTGTGGGGACGGTACCTTACTCAAGGGAACAGTCCTGGGAAGGCAAAGTGGACAGTATTACTTCGTTTTATTGTTTCATTTTTATGCAGATGGGAAGACATGTCAGCCAGTTGAGTCTAAACTTGGATGTGACCGTAGACTCTCGAGTGATCTTTAAGTGAGAATACTTGCGTTTCCTCGTTGTTTTAGGCTACTTTTTAGTTCCTGATTCTTGCCAAATATGAGGTTATCAAAGAGTTTCTGCTGCTTAATTATAGTGGACTCTTTTTCTTTATGTGTGAAAATATCTGGTGCACTCATGGCAAAGTATCACCAATAGTGTGTTTGCGATTGTAAGAGATTTTCAGCAGCGCACACACTATCCCCCCTTTATTTCTGTTCCTACTGTCTGTCATTCTCTTGGTGGTACGACCTGAAACCACTTCACTGTGTGGAGAGGGAGAACTGATATGGCTTCATGTCGCTTTGCTCAGAATGGGTGGCACTCCCTCAGTAGGAATGACCCTGTAAATCCTCCCCCGGGAAGTTTTAATTACACCTTTCGCTTCTCTGAGGCATGAAGAGCAGCCGCTTCAAATGTAGAAGAACAGCAGTCTCTGCGCCTGATGGCACTTCCACAGAAACCACTGAACTTTCGAGATGTGCACATGTTCAGGCACAGTAAAAGTGCTATTGTCTCTCTCTTTTCCTTTCACACACACACACACACACATGCACCTATGCGTAATGGAGCCGGTGACATAAACATGTATTTCTTTCCGTTAGTCCAGCAGTGTGTTTTGATAGGACTGTATTTATTTGAACAGTGGCCAGTGTATGTTGGAATACACCCTGTCCCACACGCCACCCTGTCCCACACGCCACCCTGTCCCACGAGTCCCTCCACGTGAACCGACTTCTGTCGCAGAAATCACAAACTCATCTGGATAAATAGTGATGTAGTACACAAACTTTGTGGGCTCCAAACAGAATAACAATAATACACTGTAAAAAAAACTAAATATTTACACTCCTTTGTTATCGTAACTTTTCATATTTGGTCATAAGTCTCCTCTTCTCCTGACCATTGTTATTCAGATTCAGTTATTAACTACAGGAGTTCCAACTCAGAATAATGCACCAATCATATAAAGGAAAACTGAATTTTCCTCTTAGAGTCTGGTGTTGTAAATAGACATCATCGGAGTTTCAGAACATACCATTCATTCCTCAGAGCATATGTTTCATATATTGATCTATACGTATCTGTTTATGCATAATCTGCCTGTTCAGCCTATGTCAGCTGAACTCCACCCTTTCTCACTGAAGTTATAAGGAGTGTTTCAGTCCTACTTTTTTGAATAATAACAATATAAATTGATAGTTTTGATACAATCTTTTATAAACCTTACCACTCGTGATCATCTTTAACATTTTACCCCATGAACTGTAGAACCTGAAGAACCTGTAGTTTCATTTCCACATTCACAGAGAGCTGAAAATGCTTCTCAAGTTTCTTGAATGACAGTGTTTGTCTCTGTAAAAGTCCTCTAAATAAATAAATAAAGATTATTTATTAAATAAATGGAATAAATGCAGTGGCAAGTTATATCAACCTATCAATCACTGATAAAGAAAGACGTGTTCAGCAAATGTTTGTCGCTTTGTTGTGACAGCAAAGAGTCGCGTAGATTCACAAACTCAAGTGTTGTAAACAGCACATTGGACAGGTGATCGGCACTAGTGCACGTCGTCTACCAGCACCTGAAGACCGGAGATCTGAGGTGGCTCACCTTCATACATATACACCACAGGCCAGAAGTCTGGGCCCATCCTCTGATTTTTAAAAAAAATAAACGATACGCTGCTTTTTCAAAATTTTATTACAAGAAAACATCGGAAATACTTTATTCTTCAACAGGATAATGATCCCGAATACACTTCAAAATTGTGCCCAAATTATATCCAGTCCTAAGATAAGTGAAAGGTTTTGAGAATTACATCTTGGCCTACCTGGTCTCCAGATCTTTCTGGACTGGCAAGTTCAAAATGAGCATCCAGTAAATGAGACAGAACTGTTTTAATGCCTGAAAAGGTGCTGGGAGGGTTTGGACACAAGTTATTTCTGAAGATTGCTGGAAAGGATGTGGTGAATTTGTGCTGCTGTGACAAAGGCAAGGGGGTTAATTTGATGAATCTTTCACATGCATTAATTTGTACTTACAGCATATGTTGTTACACTACACTTCAAAACCAGTTACGTTTGTTTTGATTATTTCAATTGTTTCCTTGTAATAAACTTTTGAAAAAGCAGTGTGTGGTCAGAGAGGCAGAGAGTGTCCCCAAACGTTTGAGATGTAATGTAAATATGTGTGTTCGTATGTGTGTGTGAGTGTGTCTGTGGGTATGTATGTGTTTGTTTGTCCGCATGTGTGTACATGTATGTGTGTGTGTGTGTGAGTGTGTCTGTGTGTATGTATGTTTGTGTGTGCGCATGTGTGTGTGTGTGTGTGTCTATGTATATGTATAGGCCTGTGTCTGTGTCTATGTATATGTATACATAGGCGTGTCTGTCTGTCCGTCTATGTATCTGTGTGTATGTGTGTGTGTCTGTCGATGTATGTGTGTCTGTGCACGTGTGTGTCTGTCTGTGTGTGTATAAATAAACCTAAGAAAAGTGTGGAATATGGGTGCTTTAATCATTCCCTGGGTTAGACAGTGTACTGACTGAAGGGCTATAATTTGAAAGTCAGGGGGTAAAGTGGTCTGATGCCAGTTTCTGGAGCCCAGTCGTGCCTCCACGCGCACACGCCCATACGATGAAGTTTCTGCACATGCGCACGGGCTCGGTGTGCAAGCCACCAATTACCCTGCACGGTTCCAGCCCACCTCTCTCTCTCTAAAGGACCGGGAGAGATTACAAACTGACAGTGATTCCGAGACAGGACTCACAGCTGGTCATCTTCTCATGCGGGGTCCTGTCCTGGTGAGGTGGGCTGGGCTGGACGGAGGGCTCGGTTTCGGTTCGTTAGGAGAGATGATGGCGCGGAGAAGGAGAAAAAGTGTCTGGATCATCTGCCACAGGTCTGTCAACTTTCAGAATTTTATTTATGGTTCTTCCACGCTCTGGCTGCTGAGGGTGTGTGTGCGTAAATCTGTGCGTAAAGGACACGTTCACATTAAACCTCTGGTTTTCTCCAAATGTTCTCTGAATTAGCTGTAAAATGATTTGAAAGTAATTTGTACTAAAGATGGTCTCTAAAGGTTTCTGTGGGTGTCTCGTTGTTTTAATGGTTTCTGATGGTTAGTGGTGGTGGTATTTGTTCTCCTGATGGGTTTATATCACAGTTTAGAGGATCTTGATGGTTTAACTGGTCATCTGGCGCTGGTTTTGATGGTTTTCCGTTTTGGCGGTTTTCTTATTCTGCAGGAACCTGGTGGTTCTCTACAGATTCTACAGGACACTTGTTAAACCAAAACCATAATCCTAATGGATCTAATGGTCTTTTTCAGGCAGGCGCATCACTCTTATGCCCAGTGTTGTGTGATGTTTAGTGATTATTGTGTGTATGTATATAAATATCTATATAGCATATTGATATTCTTATAAATACTATATATATATATATATATATATATATATATGTAGTATTTTGATATATATATATATATATAGGACATGTTATATGAGCAGAAAAGGTGAAAAAATGGTGTATTGCGGTGTATCTAGCTGTAGGTTATGGTATATTATAGTCAAAGAAGATGAAGTGGCGGGAGGTCAGCTTAACTGGCATTCTTACTCGATCAGCTTAAATTGAATTGCTAATCGGATTACGGAGTGATTACAGGGGAATGTTTCAATATCACACCCCCCCACCAAAGCCACACCACTTCATTCACTGCTCCAAACTCAAAAAGTTAATCTTTAAAGAAGGATCAAGAAAGAAAGTCAAGAAGGAAAATCGGAGTAGAGGGAGAAAGACGTTTTGGTCCGAGTGTAAAATGTGAGCGTGGGTCACACACTTTAATGACGCTTCGTGTTAGACGCTTAGACTAAAGTTTAAATCAAAAACTGTTCAAATGGAAAAATGAGAGAAAGAACACGTTTCCATAATAAAACCCAATGGGATGCATCACACCAGGCCAGGGAAGCAGTTCTCATTGCGTTTCCTGTGAAAGATCTCCTTTTTTTCTGCAGAATTGCCCTTTAATGACAGGTGAATCCTCTTCCACAGGAAAAGACACACACACACACTCTACTGTTAGCACACACAAAACTCACATGTGAAAAAGAAAAAATAAGACAGAAAGTAAGTCGGTTTAACATATAAATAAGTAACCAAAGTTACCTCCATACTGAAAAATGACTAAAAGGATTAAAACCCAATGATTTTACCTGCTAATGCCTTGGAGTGGAGACGACTAGTTTCCCATAGAACTTCTTTAGGGTTCATTAAAATAACCATCAAAAGCATCTAGAATCATCTGTTAAAATATTAGGATCCTTTACACCCTCAAAACACCATTACTGACCATTAAACATCACTGAAAACCCTCCAGGAACCAACAGAAACTTCTACTGGCTCATATAGCAGGGCTGTTCTACACTATAAAAGGAGCTGCATTGAATTTACTTGATTCAAATGTGAAAAAAACACCACACCAGCACAATTTAGTCTTCTACTTTTGGTGGTACTTGTGTTAATGATATACTCCGTTTATGTGGAAATAAAGCTTCGCATTAGGGCCAGTCCGCAATATATCTGTGACCTTCTTCACCCCTGTTTTGCACCAAGATCTCTTGGCCCTCCAGAAAACTGCTCCTCGTAGGCCCAAGATCACAAACAAAGTCCCGGCCTATGTTCTCCATAGCTGCCTCTAGGCTTTGGAATATTTTGCCTCTTGATATTAGATCTTCTCCCACCATTGACATTTTTTAATCCTGTTTAAAGACTTATTTGTTTTCTGTTGCCTTCTAGTTTGGGTAACGGATTGATGGTGCATTCTTTTTTTTAAACCTTGATTACTTTTTTACTTTGTACAGCAATTCTGTAGTTTTAAAATGTGCTTTATAAATGAACTGATTTACCTTGACTTGTAGTGTCAAGCTTATGTTAGCCTATGCTGACCTCAACACAAACACCATTTATCGCATTATTTGAATGATTTTGGTGAACTTTTTTATACAAAAATCATTATTTGACTGTAAATGTCAGTATATGTGGGTGATCTCCTTCTCTTTAGTTGTTAAAATGTTTTTATGCTGCAACCATCATGCCTCCTTTTGCATTGGGGCGAAACTCCGAGCGTTGATACACTATATGGACAAAAGTATTGGGACACCTGACCATTACACCAACAGGGACTTTAATGTCATTGCGTTCAAATACATAGACTTTAATATGGAGTTGGTCCCCCCTTTTGCAGCTATAACAGCTTCCACTCTTCTTGGAAGGCTTTCCACAAGATTTTGGAGTTTCTGTGGGAATTTGTGCCCATTCATTCTGTAGAGCATTTATGAGGCCAGACACTGATGTTGTCAAAAATGTCTTGGTATGCTGAAGCATTAAGATTAAGCCCTTCACTGGAAATGAGGGGCCTAGCCCAAACCTTGGAAAACAGGTGTGTCCCAATACTTTTATCTGTATAGTGTAGATGTCCGGTTGCTGGGTGATCTACACTCTCCTGATAGTGTAGTGAGGATCCTTTTCAGATAAAGCCTGCCTTCCTGCGCTGCGATTGGCTGACGCACCAAACTCATCAAAAGCCCGCCAATCCAAACGCAGGTGGCGGTAAACTACTAGCCAGTCCTAGCAAAGGAGGCGTGGACAGGAGACAGACACTGGCCTGCTCATGTGAGTAATGTCCCCTCAGCCCCTGTCTCGCTGAAGTTTGGTGAAAAATGGTCGGAAATGCCTTTCCCCACCGGTTTGGCCTGCAGGAAACCGTCAGCTACAGATCTAAATTTGGGAAGGTGACGATAGCATTTGAGAAAGGAACTGGAGGAATTTTCAAACCACCCACACAGGCGAGACCACAAACTAGGCCTATGGATTAACGGGGAGTGTGTGTTCAGTTTGAGTCAGTTTGAGTTTTAGCTGTATAAAACATATAAGAAATGTCAACACACACATTTGAAGAATATAAGAAATTTATTTATATGCAAATTTACACACATTTGTTTTGGATGAAATTGAGAGCACTGTAATATGCAATTTTATAATCTTTGAAGGAAAAACTTCCTTCTGCTTTAGGGCCACAACTGAACATGATCACACCTGTAGGAGTGTGAGAAGCACTGATAGATCACATGACATGCAGGAAGGAACACATATTTTCCACCAGAACTTTGATATTTCCCACATCGTGGGACATCGTTACATGTATGTATTAGTTGAAGCACTGTTTAGGTAGTCAACAATGAAACAGAGCAGGGTAGCAATTTTTATTTAAACCTTTTTCTGGAGGTTTAAACTGTTGAGGTCAAAATGATCCCAACCATGTTAGTAAATTTGAACTTAACCTGAGGGTTAAACTGATATTTACATTTTCTGCTCAGAATGGTTAAACTAAATGGAGGTCTATGGTGGTGCTCTGGTAAAGGAAAATGAACCAGTAAGGACTTGGGGGTGAATTCTGGGATTCAAGTGAAGCAGGAGGCATCTATGTATGAAGCAGGAGGCACTTATCCATTTAATTTGCGGCCAGTGCATGAGGCAGGAAGGATGGAGGTCTACCGCTTATATGTTCGAATGAATCAGAGTGAGATCAGTGATGTGTGACAGCACATACGTAGTCATGGCTGGAGGTTTCTTCTTTTTGGCTCCAGTTTATGTGTCAAACGTGCCATTTCAAGGCTATCCAGGCTACAGAACCCCAAAAGAAAAGCACATTTCAGAACAGCCCGAAATGACAGCTTAAAAATATTTATATTCTTTAAACCCATGATAAGTCTGTTCTCTGTATTCTATAGGTAAATAGTGCAGGTTAAGAAAATAAAAGTCCTTTTATGAAATGATTTTGTTCTAACAAAATTTCCAATTTCCTAATTGAATAAAATGCAGAATCATGTTCTTTCGTTTTTTGAACTTTTTTAACACTTCTGGCTGTACTTCACCCCAACTCTACTCCAACCAATTCTGTTTTGGAAATAAGTCACTGAAATGTAGTATTAACTATAGTCTGCCACTATTACTCCACTAAATATCTGTGACTAGTATCTGTGGGCAAAACCTACCCTTATAGACTAAATATGGATAGGAATAAAATGCCAAATACCTGTGAGGCAAATGCGGCAGTGTGAGGATTAGATCCCTTTTGATAGGGATGCATTTTGACATCGGGATCACATCAGTATCTGTCGAAAAAATGAATAAAGAGTGTCAAAAGAAATATTTATTGACATATTTACTATACTCCAAAAAAGCATAATGTGTAGGTGTCGCTGAGCTGCTGTGTTAAAACATCTGCAGTTGTAACCCCACAGAAATAACTGGCACTTTTCTATATGATAGTAATCTGGTTGAGTCAATTTCCAAGTTCTGCATTTTATAAATGTGTATCTATCAGCAGTGGCATTAACATAAATGTACATTAAAAATATCACACATTGGTATCAACCCAGAATCCCCATATCACTGCATCCCCAATATTTAGTGCAGAAAGCTGAGTCATTTATTGTGTGTTGTGTTTGTCTGATAAAATGCTGCGTGTCTCTGGCTGGTGAGTGGTGGCGAGTGAGTAACGCTGTCTGTGGGAATCATCCTCCCTCCCTGTCCCTAGGCCTTCACTGCATACTGGAGTGTTTTTCCCACTCCGACTCTCATGATTCAACTCACTGGATCATTATCACACATTTTATGAGTTTAATGAGGTGTATATGAGTAGGCAATATGCTAAAAAAGTGCACAGCTGTGGCTTTTCAGAACTGGGAGTGAGTAAATGTTGGCTTTGAGATCTCCAGATCTGACATTCTGAACACACACCCAGGGCCTAAATGCTACTCAAGTGAAAATTATAAACCACAGCATAACAGACTCTCAAAAACTAGTACTTTTACCAGTTTCTTCCATACCGTCCTGCCGAGTGTGATACTCTTTGGCTATAAATAGCAGTAGCCTTGCTGGGAATTGATCTATGCATCCAAAGTCTGCCTTTTTTTAGCAAGTGTTGCTACGTGGCACAAATCCCTTCAACTAAAATAATGCTTTTATATATATATATATATATATATATATATATGTGTGTGTGTGTTAAATACGTGAAATAAATACGTTAAATAAATAAATACATTAATTATAAATTAATTAATTAATAAATATACACCCATACTATACAAATGTGTATGTGTGTGCATTTTAAACTGTAATTATATCAATTTTTTATATATATATATATATATATATTAAAATGTATTATATATATTTTAAAATATATTAATATATATTTAAAAACAAACAAACAAAATATATATACATATATATATATATATTATTGATATAATTACAGTTTAAAATGCACACATATACACATTTGTATAGTATGTGTGTGTATATTTATTTATTTATTTGTTTAACATTGTAGGTTAAATGAACTTTTGTGAACGTGAGAGGTGAATGTCTACAAGGTGTTTGTTGGCTGATCATGAATAGGTCAGTGAAACCGTTCCAGCAAAAGTTCAGTCTAACCTTCTCAGCCCACGGCATCGCTCAATAGCTCAATTTCCACTCCAGAGACTTACCTACCTGGCAACCCAGCGTGGAGCCTCACAGCAGTGAGCATGAACAACCCTCCTTTCCTTCCTGCTTTCAGTGACTGTAACACTACATAAATGAAATTCTTTCCATGATTATTCATTGACGTTATTCCCGTTGGGATTATTTTCTAATATTCCATAGTTCAATATTCAACAGCATGGTTTTCAATAACTGGATTTCAACAACTGTGACACTCAAAAAACAAAGTTATAAAAAAAAAAACTAAATAAAGAGACTAATATTGTATTTATCAGAGTATAGAAGGGAAAGAAGATAAATTAGGTGAGCTTAAATGAAACCGAAAGTTGAATCACATATCAGTCATTTCAACCAGTGTTACAAACCAGTGTTTTATTTCCACTGCAGAGACATTTATGTGTCTGTGCCTGTGATGTGTGTGTGTGTGTGTGTGTGTGTGTGTGTGTGTGTGTGTGTGTGTGTGTATGTGTGAGTGTGTGTGTGTGATGCCTTGAGGCTCGTTCAAGTGGAACTCACATTCATAGATAGACACTTTCGACCACAAGCGCTTAGTCATACTTGGAGAAGGCAACACACTTTCAGACTTTTAACAAGCGCGTAGTCACAGAAACAGCGGCATACCAATAGACAAACAGACAGAGCTTACTCATTCAAAATACTGAAGCATCCGGACACTTACAGGTCTTCTATTATGCACACTGAGATGTAAAACATTATTAGACACGTGTGTAATACAAGATAAACAGAAACAGGAAAAGTCATAGATGATACATTGATGCTCCATATGTTATATGAGATCATATAAAGCTGTTTTATAAGCTCTCGTCACTATTAGCCCATAGCTATGAGCATGTATCATTAATCTGTTATAACATCTGTTAATCAATTAAAAATATTAGAATAGTTGAAAGAATTTTTGCTACAAATGATTTTTTCAGGCAATATTGATTTCATTTGGTGCACTAAATGGAATAGAAAATAGGAGGCTGTTGAATAACTTCTGGAGGTTAAATATGGTACAGCACAGTTAATAGTGTCATTAGGTTGCCAGTTAGTTAAGTTAGCTGTAATTAGCTATTACCCTGCATAGACCAGCATAGCTGCTTACTAGAAAAATCAGCCTATTTTGAGTTTTGAATGCTGGTAGTCCAGCATGATGACGCTGGGTGACCTGGGTATTTACCAGAATTTTTGCTGTTCTTCCAAATGAATTCAAAAGAACGTGCACACACCAGCCAGGAGCAAAGTTTGGGAATGAAAGAAGAGGCAATGTATCCAGGAGGAAACTAAAGGAGGCTTATCCAGGAGAGGACTAGAGGAGGAGGCATATCCAGGAGGAGGCTAGAGGAGGAGACATATCCAGGAGGAGGTTAGAGGAGGAGACATATCCAGGAAGAGACTAGAGGAGGAGGCATATCCAAGAGGACTCAAGAGTAGGAGGCATATCTAGGAGGAGACTATAGGAGGAGGCATATCCAGGAGGAGACTAGAGTAGGAGGCATATTCAGGAGGAGGCTAGAGGAGGAGACATATCCAGGAGGAGGTTAGAGGAGGAGACATATCCAGGAAGAGACTAGAGGAGGAGGCATATCCAAGAGGACTCAAGAGTAGGAGGCATATCTAGGAGGAGACTATAGGAGGAGGCATATCCAGGAGGAGACTAGAGTAGGAGGCATAT
>JBBPCZ010131003.1:0-13557 GCA_037974445.1 Brycinus macrolepidotus | reverse complement strand
TGTAGAGACTGTGGGAGATGTAGAGACTGTGGGAGATGTAGAGACTGTGGGTGGGAGATGTAGAGACTGTGGGAGATGTAGAGACTGTGGGAGATGTAGAGACTGTGGGTGGGAGATGTAGAGACTGTGGGAGATATAGAGACTGTAGGAGATGTAGAGATTTGATAAAGGTTCTATAATGATTAAAGTTTTGTCCCATAACTCTATTTGCAAGCCAAGATCCGTATAGTTTCTAATAGAACCATATTCTGGAAGTAATTGGAGATGGTGGATGTTATTTTGTCTAGTAAGACATATAAGAATTTCAGTCTGGAATAAAGTAAACTAGAGAGGAGTGCTCGAGTCAGGCTGAAATCTCTTTAAACCCCGATTATTGTCTCGCTTTTCTGGGTCAGGAGGAATGGGCCACTCTGAAGAGAACTGTTGAGATGTATAATATCTGATTCTATATATCTCCCCCACTACTCTTCTCTCTTCATCTGTCTCCCTGTGGAGCTTTTCAGCCCTCCCCACTATTCCCCTGACAGCAGTTGCATAAGCACCAACTGTGTGCCCAATCTCCAGGCGTCTGTCTTATTGAGCGGGCTCTTGCACCGCCATGTGCCACTGCCTAGGCTGGGTGTCGCCAAGGCTCCCTGTGGCGGGAGGAAGGAGGATGCTAGGGCTTTAATGACCGCTGGATCTACCAGCTGAGTTAATTGTACTGGGCCGGCCCCATACTGTTCTGGCTCTGGTAGGTGGTTAACAGCATGGGCGGTGGCAGGGAGGGGCTTTGAACCAAGAACTTTCTGTGTTTTTATTTAGATTTTTAATTTTAAATGTATGGACACTGTAATTTACAATCTGAAAACTACATAAGTACATTAATTAAACAAACTGATTATTCTTAGACAAGAAATCCTAAGACAATCCAGGTGATGTGATTCTGTAAATGGATGCAACGAGCATTGAACTTTGGACCTTACTTTCACATCCTGTTAGAAAGAGCAGGATTTTTGTAATTTAGCATTAGTGAAGCATTAGCAATATCATTATGAATTACTTTGTCAACTTCTACTTGTGAAGACAGAGATGTACTATCACAAGCACTCAGAAGTTCCTATGCCTCATGAGGCCGCGCAAAGATGCATTTATAGACGTATGAGCTGAAAAGCTTATCTCTGACACTTCCCCTTACATCAGTAAACTGTGACTGCAGTTTTTTTTGCCTGTGTCGTTTTGAAAACTACTCACGGAATAGTAATGGGGGCTCTCAAACCAGTAACCTGGCCTGTTGGTTATAAACACTGAGAGAACAAGGGTCCAGAACAGTGAAAAAATCACTGATGCCTTACGATGCTCATTTATATAACACTGATTCTATTGAACAGAACACTGTTGATTCATTAGTCGAGGTGTTGGTAACTGGCAACATGAGATTGTGATCTCAGAATGTGAGGCTGAAATGTGTTCAAATCTCTCTGTTGCTTGCTGCTTCTGTGAAAACCCTAGACATGGATTAATTGTGTGAAATGTTATATTTAGAGTTGTGTTTACGTTGGCAGGCTGGTGAAACTTGCATCTATATCCTATGAGCTGAATATCTCACCTTGTGTTTAACACAGAATGGCATTCTTACTGCCGCGGATCTGGTACTGCATGTGTGTGCGTATGTGTGTCTGGGGTGTTGTATATATATATATATATATATATATATATGCATATATACATGGGCGCCGGAACCATTTTAGCAGGGGCGACATGTCCCCCCCCCCCCACTTTTCAAAATCATTCGTTTCGTCCCCCCGACTTTTTGTTTCTCGGACAAAAGCCGAGACGTAGAGCTCTGCGTGCACCCCCACACCATTAAAGACCTTAATATGGTACATGAACACTTTAAAAAATTATTTTAAAACCTACCACTTACAGTCATACAGTCCATATATGCACATATACACAAATCAAAGATATGAGGTTCCACTGGTTTTATGACAGTGACTATCGTTTCTCAAACTAATCATGTCAAAACAACACATGGTAGACAAATATTAAGGATAAAGAGTAAATAATAGTATTTGTATGAGAAGAAGTTGAGTAGGTATGACTAGAAAAAACTAAACAGAAAAGAAAGAAAATAATTCACAATACACATTCATGAAGTCAGTTTTGTTCTTATATATCACTGCAGCCATTAAAAAAACATCCTATCTTTAAAATAGTAAGTTGAATAAGAAGTAGTTTTGGACCACATTTATTTATCCAAAGCAACTTCTATTCCCTAAGTACAGGGGGCAGTCTCCCTGGAGCAACTTGGGGTTAAGGGTCTTGCTCAGGAACCCAGTGGTGGGATGCTGAAAGTAAGATTTGAATCCATGACCGCTTGGTCCAGAGGCAAGTATCCTACCCACTAGGCCACCCCCACTCCCTCTCCCTCTCCCTCTCCCTCTCCCACTCCCACTCCCAACCCCACCCCCACCCCCACCCCCAACCCCCAACCCCCAACCCCAACCCCCAACCCCCAACCCCAAACCTAAATGTACATAGTACAAACAAAATCTTAGCAATGCCACTGAGGTAAGCAAAATGTACTAAAATTTCTTAAAACACGCAAAATAAGCACAAAAAAAAACCTAGCAACTAAAGCTATTCTAGATAGAATTCCCTCTATTTCTTATTTTGCTTATTTCAATAAATCTTGCTAAATAGTTGATGCCTATCCCACTGACAGATTTTTATTTAGTACTATTTATTATTTTGTGCTTAATATAAGCATTTATATATAATTTTCAATTCATTTTCTCCAAGTTCCTTTGCATGTCGCTCAAATGGAAGGGGGCAAGGGGGCATTTGGCAGACACCTTTATTACATTTGCATTTACATTTACGGCATCTGGCAGACGCCCTTATCCAGAGCGACTTACAGTCATTAGGGACAGTCTCCCTGGAGACACTGAAGGTTAAGTGTCTTGCTGAAGGACACAATGGCAGAAAGTAGGGTTTGAACCTGCAACTGTGTTTTGGGTTTTGCAATGTTCACACAATAGAGTTATGGGAATGAATGTCCAAAAACAATTATGAGGCAGATATTAAACAATAAAATATCATTCAGATTTGACTCATGCTGCAACATAAATGTTGTTGTCAGCAACCGCTCTGCGATCCAAAACAGCACCGTTTTTCACTGCTTTTTAAATGGTAATACATCGTAGTATAATACACAATGTTTTACACACTCAAAAAACGTCATTTGTTAGTCGGAAAAACACTTATGTAAGACACTTATGTAATTTTTCTTTCTTCTTTTTAAAAATTCGTTAATAAAGGTCTCCAAATCAAACGGCTTTGAAAATGGCAGCAGGTTTAATTAGCCGGGTCTTTCAAATGTCGTCGCAGGGAGCTTCCTGTCCTGCTGCCTTTGCCCTTAACTGATCAAAAGCTGAAATGTTATGAGGTTAAACCACAGCTTCCTCACTTTTATCTTATTTATCCCTTTCTATATTTAGGCCATAATTCTCCAATTATATTCAATGAGCTCAGAATTCTTTTTATAGCTCTGGATCTGTTTTTATATTGGTGCCCAGTGAAGCGCGCCACACACTCCTAAAATAGCACGGTGACCTAGTGCTGGGCATAAGAGACAGTGAGTGGTTACTTTCATTTCTTTTATTTCTGCACCTAGACTGAGGGTGGGCAGATGGCCCCGGCTTGTGAAGATATTACACAGAGAAATGGTGCGATCCCTTCACTCTACACACCTCCCAAAGTGAAGCAGTAAAGTATTTGTGTAATTAACTGTGACACAAGGGCTGAAGACTGAAGATGTGCTGAGACTTCACTGAATACTGAAAAGACAGTGTCTTAAAAAATGATTCAGATTTTCTTGATTGTTGCATATTGTCACAGTGAAGGCCTTAGACAAAGGGAACCTTACCAAGCACTTTGGAGATTATCCAAGTTGTTTCATTCATATCTGTATATATTTTATATATATATATATATATATATATATACATACAGCTTCTTTCGAAGACCTGCATAGTCCTCGTTGTCTTAGACATGCCATGAGGATTCTGCAGGACTCATCACACCCTGGTCACAAACTGTTTGATGTCTGCCTTCAGATAAAGACAAACAGATTTAGAAACATTTTCTACCCTTCAGCCATTACCATGCTAAATGCTGCTAAGTTCATCTAGAGAACTGCTGCTAAGTTCATTACAAACAGTCATGTGTTTACACACGTTTACGTTTCCATATGTTTACATGTTCCTTTTTAACAGTTTATGTAGCGTATTTATAATAGAATATTTTTAAGTCTTAGAATATATATAATAGTCTTATCATATTTATACTTCTGTACCTTTTTACTTGGGAACCTTCTTGCACTAAGAGAATTGAACAACCTTAAATTTCGTTGTACAGTTGCTACAATGACAATAAAGAGATTCTGATTCTGATTCTGATTCTGAGATTCAGTCTTGCTGCTTTTCTGTGTTACTCATGTCCTCATCTGTGCATCTTTCTTTACAGCATGTTTCTCAAAGTTTAGTGAAGCATTTACATGACAGTTCAGGCTTTTCCTAATATCCCATCCAGTGATTCTTACCATAGGACCAACACCAATACTGAGTACACACCACAAGTCCTGGTATGGCAAAACATCCCCACAACAGCCCACTACCACCATCATGCCTGAGTGTTGAAATGTGTTTTTACTGTTAAATGCAGAATTTGATGTATGGCTAATCCAGGACGTTACAGGCTTAGGGATGGTCCAGGAGCTTTGCTGTAAATGTGAGACGAGCACTGGTTAGCAGTGTTTTCTGCCTTGCTGCTTTTCCGTGAATGCGTTTTCTCTTTCTGTGGAGTCACTGATCTTTCCAGAGACCAGAGAGACCTGTAGCCCTTTGGATATTTTCCAGAAACCTGACTTACTGGATGGCTTGCCGCTGTGCCCTTGGGGAAATTTTGGCAGGCTGTCCTCTCCCGGGGAGATTCATCAGTGTTCCAAGGTTCCCGAATTACAGATAACAGCTCTCACTGTGGTTCTGTGATATCTTATAATCTTAGATGCATTTTGTAATCCTGTTCATTTTTCAAACGCATTTTTCCCTTTTATCTACATTTTCTTTTGATATTGTTCTTATAGAAACTGCATAACTGCTATGATAAACTTCAGTTTGACCAAGGTTTGCATTCAACAGGAGTGATTATAAATTAAATTTGGTTCAAATTCACTTTTTCACATGGAACAAAGCATGCAAAAATGTAATCAACCCCGACTCCTGGCTTGCCCACATTTTTGCTGATGATTGTGTGTGGGCTTCTTTGGTTACATTTTCTAACTCTAATTGATTTCACACATTTAATTCACGGTTCATGTCCTTTATGACCTTGAATCAGAGCAAAGTGTTTGTTTCAAGCCCAGTGCCATCAGATCTCTAGATCATCCACTTAGATTAGGTCAAACTCCAATCTAATAATTAATGGATCTAATAATGGATTTGCATTTCATAAAATTGCATTATCAGTGTTGCATTCATGCATTCCTTTTAAGAGAATTAATTGCATAGATCTGCCTGCAAATTTCTTATATTCATAACTGTATATCACCCTCTATCATACGTCAAGGCAAGACTTGTCTTAAGGCTGAAATGATGACCACAGTCCTGCCAGCTAATTTTGGATAAATAGCAAGTTTTCTCCTAACCTGTAATAAAAAAAAAATGTCAAAACTCAACCGAAATGTATTTATTTCAGAAATGTATGGGCTTACCTCCCCTCACACTCTGCACAATCATGTTGATTCATATGTCACTGGAGAGCTCTTTTTCTGTAGCGTTTAACTAGACTGTCTGTCGATTTTTTGTGCTAATGTCAACTTTCACACCAATAAAAAATGTTCTCTGCAATCTCATATTATGTTTCTCAGAATCAGCTTTTCTTTTGAGATTTCAATTATCTGTTCTCTGGAATGTCTTATTTTAACATCCTAAAAAGGCTTGATTTTCTGTTTTTAAAAATAAACAAATGCATGCATATATTAAAGTAACCTCTCTAAATGAAAAAAAAATATACACAGCTGGAAAATATCCTTTGTGGTATCTATTGTTTTTAATTTAGTTTCATTAGTCTGGGGTAGGGATTTAAGGAGTTAAAAAGGGGTCAGAAAGGTAGTCTTGAACTTGATATTCTGAATATGTTGCATGAATGTGGAGCATAGAAAAACAGACATCGAAAAATCTAGCTGAATGGCACTTGTGCATGTTGCGTAATGAGCACACAGTTGGTTTTCGGTTTACACCCTAATTCAGATTTTTTCCTCTTTTCCTTTCATTGTCATTGATGGTCTTTCACTTGTCGTAAAGGGGAAGTCGTGGTTTTTACGTGTAGCATAAAATGGGTGGTCGTCATTCACTTAAAGTAATACAGGGACCCACACAGACAAAGGAATCAGAAATGAGAAGTGGGGCTCTGAAAGAAAAGGCAATTTTCCAAAGGTAAAAAGGTAATGCAGAAGCAAAATTGGATGGGACTTACAATCAGACTGCAGGGATGGGAGACTTTAAAAAGGACAAGCTAATGCTGCATCTGATGGCTCTGCAGTAATCAGTCAAAGCTGATGTCCAATCAAAGGCTTAATTTCCTTTTTGTTAGCAGGTGAGGCCAACATCATGTAAATGTGGATGCTGGACTCATTCAAGACTCATAATGCACTTCCCTTATCTGCAAAAACTCCAGGGAAAAGAAGCTAAATACACACACACACACACACACACACACACACACAAGCCTGGAACCTGCGTAAATTACAAGGGGTCATTTCAGACTCTCAACAACTAGACTGTTTCTGTTGCCTACATTGCTTACATAAGAGCTTTGATGGACACATTACAAAAAAAGAGCTCTATCTCTTTTCTCTCGCACTAAACAGGCCTCTACTCGTCGTCTTCATGCTCTTCAGTACAGTCACCGCAGATCTTCTCAGCTCTTTGCTATAGATATCCTACTTTTGCATATACTCATGCCTGTACAAGTAAGTTGGCCATGTGTTCCTACCTCTTCCCTACATTTACCAAACCTGCTGCTATAACCGAGCCAGTAACATTGAAGGACTGTTCCCACCTGTTATACTAACTCTTCTCTCTTCTACCGTCTGGTAAATGCCATCGAAGCTTCTGCGCTGGTTCTGTTAGCCTGTTCAAACAGTTTCAAAACAGAGGTCATTAGAACTCTAAACGCACATAAATGTCTAGTCCCTGATTAACCAAGTAGATTCCAGTGAACTACCTCACCTTTTACCTTAGATACATCTCAAAATATACTCTGAACCTTCAACAGCACCTGCACCTAACTGTACCTGTGTTTACTGTTTAGGGCCACTACAGGCACACTCATGCCACTCCTCGTTAGAATAGTGGTAAGTATCCCTGCCCGTCATGCAGGAGACTGGGGTTCGATTCCCCAACGGGGAGAGTACAACATTTTTGGGCAGCTGGTGTTCTAGTGGTTAGGGAGTTGTCCCTGTGATCAGAAGGTTGTGGGTTTGAATCCCAGGTCTGCTAGTGGCACCGCTGAGGTACCCTTGAGCAAGGTACCGCCCCACACACTGCTCCCCACACACACTGCTCCCCGGGTGCCCCCTATTGGTGGCAGCTCACTGCTTCACTTGGTGAACAGGTTAAATGCGGAGAAAGAATTTCACACTATGTGCTGTGGTGTGTTCACACATGACTATAAGTGGCTTCTTTACTCGATTTGATATGCTATAATTTACACTTGCTCAATGTGGTTCAAAGCTGCTAACTCTCTCCTGTGCAATATTATAAACATGGTGTAATATTTTTACTCATTCTGGAAGGTTTACACACATTTCCCACTTTACTGTTAAACTGCTGTATTGTCTACTTACTATATTGCCTCTGATTTACATCCCATTCACACTACTGTGACATTGCTGTACTGTCTATTAATTGTATTGTTTCTGTCATTCCTTGCACTTTGTTCAGTGCTGTATCTGCCTCCTGTCCAATCATACTGGTGCAATACTAGTCATTCTGGAAGGTTTACATCCTGTTCACACTATACTGTTCATTACTATTACATTGATGTGCCTGTTTATTGTGTAATTTGAACTCTGTTGAATTTTGATATATGTTGCACTGTGGTCTGTGGAAGAACATTATCTCATAATACTATGTACGTGTACACGGCTGCTGGTGACAGTAAAGTAACCTTGAAACTTGAAATGTGCTGTCCACTTAGTCACTCTTACAGTGCGTTCTACTAAAAAACAGTCATCAGCATGAACCAGAACGCAGAACATTTGGGCAGCGCTGAGCTCTGGTCTTAAAGAAAGGTCCCTCAGCAGGGAAATCACCAAACAGTGCTGGTCACTCACCATGGGGTTCTTTGTGTGGGGTGCATTGCTTCGTCCTGAAGGGCTGGTGTCGAGCACCACTGGGTGATTTACCTGCTCCAACACACCTGGTTGGGGCAGCTGGTGGCCTAGTGGTTAGGGAGTTGCCCCTGTGATCAGAAGGTCATGGGTTTGAATCCCAGGACTGCTAGTGGCACCACTGAGGTACCCTTGAGCAAGGTACCGTCCCCACACACTGCTCCCCGGGTGCTGTGTTCCTGGCTGCCTGCTGCTTCACTTGGTGAATGGGTTAAATACAGCGAAAGAATTTCATGCTGTTCACACTGTGTGCTGTGGCGTGTTCACGTATGACAAATGGTTGCTTCGCTTCACTTCAATTCTTAGGTTTAGTGGGTGATTTTGAGCAGAAGAACTGCCTCAGTGTGCTGGAGACTGGCCCTCCAGGGCCAATTCCTATACTCTTCCCATAGAAAAAACATTTTCGCTTCATAAATAATCATTTTTATAAATAAATGTTCAAAAGCTTCTTCACATATTTTCCAAAAAACTTCAAAATTCGTTCGTTTAAGAAAGGTCCTTCGATGGCATCACACAAAGAATGTTTTGCCTTTTTTGTTATTTTTATGCTCTACTTTTTTTCTTATTTCATTTTATTCATTTTGCTGCATTTGTAACTCGACGAATAAATCTTACATTTTTCTGTAATGCAAATCCTATGGAGGATTTAATTAAATAAAGGAAGAAATATTTTAATAAATAGCATAAAAATACAATAGAAAAATATAAACTATAAATATGTAAATAATTAAATGTGACAAGAAAGAAGTAATCATGTTATGACATTCAAATAAAGGGGCAGGTGGTGGTCTGGTGGTTAGGGAGTTGCCCCTGTGATAGGAAGGCTGTGAGTTCGTATCCCAGGACTGCAAGTGACTGCCAATATATTTGTTTCATTTTTTTTGGAGTTCGCTTCAAATTTTATTATTATTTATCGAATGCCACATTATGCCACATAGCTAACCCTAAGCCTGACCATGAAAGTTAAGGAAAGGAAAGTAAATGAATCCCTTCCTATCAAGAAAGAACTCGTGGATCTACCAATTGTTTACTCTTTTCTAGAAATAAGATGATCATGGATCTGTCAGTCTCCTGAGAGCCGGGAAGAAACCTGTGCTTCCCTTTGCTCCTCTAACGCACACACACACACACACACACACACACACACACACACCTGTAGTTCTAATAGCTAATAGTCATTAGATGCACGTGAATGTGTCACGGTGTTCCCTCCCACCCCTCCTCCCACACATGCACCGCACTCTCAGTCCCCTACTCTACTCCAGTGTGTGCATTCACTGTGTATTATGCCATCTTTCAAAGGCACCACGCACTCACATGAGCAGGATGCCTGTGTCTTCCCTCGCACACGTGTCTGAACCATGATTGGTCATGAGGCTCGCTGAGAGAACACACCAGGCCGGCGGCAGACTAGAGCAGTGGATGAACTAAAAGTGAAAGAATGAAAAACAATAACTGTAGTTTCAATGTCTTTGGTTATTATTTGTTTCCCACCCAACAATAGCTCGACAGACCCTGGACATACTGTGTGGTTCGAGGACTAATCTGACGAAGCTTGTAAAAATTGTTAAAACAGGCCATTCACCTCCCTAGTGTACGCAGTCTATATATAGAACCTAAACTCTAAAAATGACCTGTTTTAAACTGAAATGTGGTTTGTAATGTAAATGCCTAAAAAGCCCACACATATACCCACCTATTAAGTCTGCACAGTAGTTAAGCCTTGCCCATTCACATCCAGGTTTTTGTGCCTGTTTTCAGGGGCTAAAATAAAAAATAATTTTCTGATGTGAAGCGAATAGAATAGGGGTGATTTTGCCCTTGGTTATTTCTGACAGTAAATGGAAGCAAATGGTAGTCATCATAAAGAGGGTCTTCTGGCAGTTTTAAATTAGATTAATTGTACTGTTGATGTCTGAAGCAATATCTAGCATTTGAAATGTACCTTGCTTGTGTCTATGTCAAGAAAAAAAAGAATCATGGTCTAATAATGTGTTGTTTTCTTAAATTGCTGACTATGCTGATGTGTTCTCGGTGAATGGTTGAGGGGGAGCTTTCTCGGAAGAATGTAGTCAAACAGAAGATTTGTCTTATGCAGTTACTGTACTTACTCAGTTAATAAGGCATAAAATAACCGACACACACACACACACACACACTTGACACTTCAGCAGAGCGCAATGCCCAGGTTCTTCTGCTCTGTTGAATATTGAGCCCAAATGTTAAAATCCTGGATTACTCCATTAAGAGTGCTGATATTCACACAACACAACAAACAATACAAAAGCACTTAGAGAGAACTTTTGTTCGTTTTCACACATTGGATTGTTTTCACGCATTTTACCAATGCAAAGATATTCCCCACGGACAGAAAAATAAATAAAATTGCTCAAAAGTAGATAAGTCTATGTTTGGAAAAAGGTCCGTGGTGATACATTGATTTACAGGCAGGAAATCAGTCAAGATTATGGCTTATGCTGAAACTGCTCTTTCTGCCACTTTCCATCTGAATCTTGGAATTACCTGATGCCTCTTGCGAACCCAATATTACCATAAATATCTATTATCATCAATGAACACCTGGCTTTAAGCTGATCTTTTTAAAGTGAAAAAAAAAACACATTTTCTTCCTCCTTCTTATTGTGACCAATTTGACTACTTCTCTGAAATGCAATAAATTTATGGACATTGTATTGCTTCTAAAAGCCAGTGTTCCGGCGAGAATTTGTAGACTATATTACTGCTGGAAGTAGCAAGCATTTCAGAGCTTATGGAAGAAGCATTCAAGACAGGGAGAGCCAAATCAACTCAAGTGTGGATAAACACTGAAACTCATTCCATCACATACGAAGACCAAACAATTCTGTATTACAAATGCAAGATGCTTGGGCGTGGTCAGAAGGACCTCATGTGTAACTCCTGTGGGACTGCTCCAGAGCATCCCATTCCACTGCCACTGCTTCTTAATGGAGATTATATTAGATTCAAAGTTGTACTGTCATATCTACAAAGGACAGTGTGCAGAAAACAATAACATTTTTACCTCAACGTTTTTTCCACAGACTACAGGCACTTAACATTAGACAGAGCAACATTACAATAAAAAAAAAAAACAGTAAATACAATCGACAACATATTATACAACACTCATGGGGATTGCAGTACACGTATGGGGATTCCAAGTGTCAATTTTGTCATACATGAACACAGCACACAGTGTGAACAGTATGAAATTATTTCTCCGTATGTAACCCATTTAACCCATTCACTAAGTGAAGCAGTGGGCAGCCAGGAACACAGCGCCCGGGGAGCAGTGTGTGTGAGGAGCAGCGTATGTGGACGGTACCTTGCTCAAGGGTACCTCAGTGGTGCCACTAGCAGTGCTGGGATTTGAACCCATGACCTTCTGATCGCAGGGGCAACGCCCTAACCACCAGGCCACCAGCTGCCCCCTAAAAGTTTCAGCAATACACAGAATTAGTAGTAAGCAATAAAGCGACAGTGCAAAGAAATCAAATATGTGCATGTATGACTGTATAGAATTTAGCAGTAATTTTGCATATTAGTGTGTGTGGAACATTCGTATAGTGTTGGGGTAGGATTTGTCTTTGAATTGTGTGGTGTGTGTGTGTGTGTGTGTGTGTGTGTGTGTGTGTGTGTGTGTGTGTGTGTGTGTGTGTGTGTGTGAAGTCCTGGGCCGTGCAGCAGATGCACCTTAAAACAGAACATTTCCTAATGAGAAGATGTGTCTGGATAATTCTAGAAATATAGTGCACATCAGTGGTCATCTACCCTCCTCCTGGAGATCTACTTCCTTGCAAGTTAAGGTCCAACCTGCATGTAATCTTCTGCCTCCCCCTTATTTAGCACTAATGCATCTGATCCAGCCACTCAAGGAAGTCCGTAAACGGGAGCAGATGGCAGAGAGACTGGAACAATGTTGAGGGTCAGTAACCACTGGTGACTACAACACACCTCATCCAGCTTCATAAATACTACAATCCTGGCACAGGGAAGGAGCATCAAAAGGGCCTGGTGGCAGTAGGGGTAGCTGTAATTGTAATACATGTTTGTATTATTTTTTGTTCTCATTTTGATCCAGAATTGAGTTTCACCGTTTCATGTTTACAATGCATATTTTTTAAGTTTTAGGGGAACTGTTTTTTTTGTTTTGTTTTTTGTTTTTGTTTTTGAGAATTCATCTTTTTATTCTGAATGCTTTCATTGTGTATATTGCTGTACAGGACAAACACAAATATGGTACACGGATCACGCAGCAGATCTGAACTAGATTCTTTAGGAGCACTTTTTTTCAAAAATGAAACGGTTAACTGTATCAAAACAAAAAGTGTTTTCAATTGACTACAAATAAAATGCTGATTCATGAAAAGATACACAGTGCAATACAATCCGCTGAATAAACTACACTGAATTAGCAACTGAACTGCAACGTTTCACTGCTACTGTTTATTTATAATCATTTGTAAAAAGAGAAAAATTAGATCAGGTTTCCTGATTGTTTAACTTACTGGTACACTCTCACACACCTATTACACATCTGTCAGTATACCCAGGTGCTTCAAAAATGCCACTTGTATTTTCTATTAGGAAAACAAATTCTGGTTACTTCGCTGATCTGTTTTCTTCACCCAGGAAACATTCAATGAGTTTGATCCTGTACTAAACCGCTAGAATAATGTGGTAATTCTTGCAGTATTATTATAAATCTTTAAGAGACCATAAGAGATGTGCAGTGGGTTTTCCAGGCCAAAGAAGTGTCACATTTCTTTGTCAAGTGAATCCAGCTGGTTCTGTAAAACATACGGCATTGCGTTGTTTATCACACCATATACTTACAGGCCCTGTTTACACTTGGTTTCAAAATGTAAGGTAAGGTAAAGTGACCATTTGTCATATGTGAACACACCACAGTACACAGTGTGAACAGTACAAAACTATTCCTCTGCATTTAACCCTTTCACCAAGTGAAGCAGCAGGCAGTCATGAACACAGAGCCCGGGGAGCAGTGTGTGGAGACGGTAACTCAGAGGTGCTACTAGCAGTCCTGGGATTTGAACCCATGACCTTCTGATCACAGGTGCAACTCCCTAACCACTTGG
>JBBPCZ010130941.1:0-22952 GCA_037974445.1 Brycinus macrolepidotus | reverse complement strand
GTTACAGCTGCAAAGGGGGACCAACTCCATATTAAAGTCTATGTATTTGAATGCAATGTCATTAAAGTCCCTGTTGGGGAAATGGTCAGGTGTCCCAATACTTTTGTCCATATAGTGTAATTATATTCTGCTTTAGTTAGTGAATCGGACGCTCACTTTTTTTTCTGAGCTTGATTCTAAATATGCAGTCGAACAAAAGCAAGAGGAAACAACTACAGTGTACAAAGTGAACATTAAGTGAATTTTAGAAAACTGTTCTAAGCATGGAGTATTCTATACAGTACTGCGATTTCACGAGGTTAGGTTATTATTAATATTATTAATAAGAATAATGCGTAATTATTATTATTGTTGTTGTTGTTGTTATGAAATGTTACATTTATTATTCATGATTTACCACGTACAAGCAACGTTTCAGTAGAACAGTAAACAAGTGCGACTCTATTAACCTCAGGAATTGGTTTATAGGAACCGATTTGTTTACGAGTCGGTTGATAAGAACCGATTCATTTACGAGTCTGTTTATAGGAACCGATTCGTTTTAAGTTTTTCGTGCTGAAAATGTCTAGCCGGCGTCGAGCTTATTCGAAACTTTATCCAAAACTAATTCAGAAGGTCATGTAAAACAGAAATTATATCATGCAGAGGCTTACAGCTGTCCCGTTTTAATGAGACGGCGCACTAAACGGACAGGCTTGGGCTCCGTTTCTAACACCACGGAAGACATTTTACCGTAATTAATCACGGTTATAGGTGTTAAAAGATCCACAATTGCATCCTACCTTCACTCCGTTCTCTTTACTTATCTTGAACTTGGACATGTTGAGCTGCCTGTGTCTAATATTATAGT
Source organism: Brycinus macrolepidotus (assembly GCA_037974445.1). Taxonomy (NCBI): domain Eukaryota; kingdom Metazoa; phylum Chordata; class Actinopteri; order Characiformes; family Alestidae; genus Brycinus; species Brycinus macrolepidotus. The sequence goes on along the minus strand of JBBPCZ010130941.1, from coordinate 22,102 downwards.
TTTACTGAAGAGATTCAAGTTCAATTCAGGTCAAGTCCAACTGCCACTTCAAGATAAATACCACTTTTCCGTCTGAGAAACACTTTCGTTTTCACCAGCACCTGAGTAAGATCTTTCCTCCCAGCGTGTGTCCCAGAGAATACAAGTCCTCTCTTAAGGTGGTGTAGATTCCACCTGTTGGATCATGAAACCAGGATTCGTACTTTTTACATTTTACTGATTATTGAGGATAAGTTCATCAAATCTCCTCATCTGATGAATTTTTTCGATTTATGTATTTTTACAATGTAAAATACTAAAGCACGTTTAGTCTCAGTCCACCTTAAAACATTTCGAAACCAACTAACTTCCTCCTGACTGAGAGGACATACAGTCTGCTCGGTCTTTTGGGGAGTTTTCGGCTCTCTCTCTATACTTAATAAGGATTAATTGTGTTACATATAATCCATTATTAAGATACTGTGGTGATACTGTGTGCTGTGGTGTGTTCACGTATGACAAAAATGGTCACTTGGTACGATATGGAAGTTGAAAGTATTCCAATACTAAAAGGCACACTATATGGACAAAAGTATTGGGACGCCTGACCATTACACCAGCACTTTAATGATATTGCATTCAAATACATAGACTTTAATATGGAGTTGGTCCCTCCTTTGCAACTGTAACAGCTTCCACTCTTCTTGGAAGGCTTTCCACACGAATGGGAATTTGTGCCCATTCATTCTGTGGAGCATTTATGAGGTCAAGCACTGATGTTGGACGAGAAGGCCTAACCACAATTTGTTAGTAATTCACTTAACTGTAAGTTACTTATCTATACTATTAGTAACCAGCATTTTTGTAGATATCATAGTGCATTTCATATTGAAGTTTTTCTGCAGATTTTTTATTGAATTTATTGAGACTTTATATTTGATATTGTTCTTGTCTCTGTGCGTCTGTGCAGTTATAACATATGCAATTTTCCTCTGGGATCAATAAAGTTTTCTGATTCTGATTCTGATTCCAATGGATCTGATGTTGACTCAGTCATGCTGTTACATCTCGGCAGCTGCTGCTGAACGGTTGCGAGGGTATCTGTGAGCCACTGTGGAGGGCTTGACCTGTGACAGGGTCTATTTCTGTACCAAATCTAAACAAAAAAAAAGGTAAAAGGGGAGAAAAGGGCAGTAAGACAAAAGAGTGAGAAAGAAAGAAAAATAAGGTGCACTAGAAAAGGCAAGAAGGGGCACATAAAAAGAGTAATAATCAAAATGCGAAGAGAAGAGGATAAACGAAAGGGAAAAATAGTGAATAAATAAGGCTGGGGATACTAGACACAGAGCAAACATGAGAAAGAGAAAGAAGAGAGAGAGAGAGAGAGCAGAGAGGAGAGAGAGGCCTGGGCTGAACTATGAATGACTAAAAAAATGAAATGGAAAGGAGAAAAATGAAGTAGCAACGAAGAGAGGCTATTGATTAATGCAAGATAAAAGAAATGAAAAAGACAGTGACTGAGGGGAAACTAAACGCCCAGAAAGAGGGGAGAGTTCGTGAGATAAAAAGGAGGGCTGGAGAGAGCAAAGGGAGCAAGAAGGGGAAACCAGAGCAACTACAAGCTGAGAGGAAACTCAAGAAGCTCGAGAAGAGGATTCAAGCGCTAAGGCTACCTGAACTCATAACCGAGCAACGCAAACTGAAGGGAAAATGGTGTTCAAAGTCTAAAGACACTAAAGACGGGAAGTAGCTGGCAACTAGGTGGGGAAATCAGAAGACAAAAGTGAAAAAGAAAATGAAAAAGAAGAGAAATACCTCTCCCAGGTGGTGACCCTGGGGTACTACTATCTGGGATGCAACAGTAGGTCTCATCCATACTGAGCCCATCAGTGAAATGTTCAAGATACAGGGATGTGACACTCTTCCAATAAGACTAGAATAGAGGAACAAGACCAGAAAACAGGAGCGTGATCAATCGTTATCTCTCCTCATCCCCTCCAGCTGAGTACCAGTTTGTTTAGGCTTCTGTATGGGAGTGATAAAAAAAAAAAGCAAATCACATTTTTCCATCAAAAGTTGGTGGAGGATGACTTTTATTTCCCACACATTCACCCACTTGTATTCAGTTATTTCACTTAGTCAGTTGTATCCCTTTTTAGTGATATGATGCCACGGTATAACTTATGAGACTTTTTTTTATGTCAGTAAATATGTGAATAACAATTGGTGACTCTCGTGGAACAGAACCTTTCACTTTTTTAACAGAAATAATCACTAAGTTGTAAATAGTAAAAGTCTGTAAAAGTCTACCCAGCCCGTATGTGTGACATGGGTTATCAAAACTGTAAAGCTCCCATTTTTTTCAGTCTTCCATATGGCAGTGATTCCAACATAGACGTATTGTTTATATCTAGATTCTAAGCAATTTAACCTCTCTTTGGAGCGGGAAAAGTTTAACCTCTTTCAGTGAGGAATTCTCCCATTGACTCACCACCTGTGATATTTCCTTCTCCTCGCCAATGTGGTTTATTCATTAATGTGATTGCTGTTAATATCAAATAACTGTAACAGACCCACAGGGTAAAATCACTCCCAGAGACGTGAAGTGGGATGGGTACCAATTTAAAATGATCATTTTAAAGTTTGGTATGTTAAGGAAGTAACCCGAACATACCTCTAACATTTCCAGCATTTTCATTAGTAGAGGCAAGCCTGAAAGTGGGTCCATGATTGTGACAAGCACATCATGAATAGTGAAGTGTTTAAGGTGTAAACAGAGAGGTTTGGTGTGAGATGCTCCATTCTGGAGACACTCAATGAGTCAGAACTGTTCACAGTGGTGGTCAATGGAACCAGACGTCCACCTCTAAAAGTTCCCTAACAGAAAGTTAAAAACCACCTAGCAATAATCACAGTTACCATAGCAACCGTGCAATCACAAGTCACATTTTCTGGCAGAAATGTTGTTTATTTAAAAAAATTCAATTATCAATTATTAAATCATTTTTCAGTGTTTTAGTTTCACTTTAGTTCTTTTGACACTTCATCTTGTGTATTTTGTGTATATTTTATTAACACTGTAGTCCTTTAAGATCTTTAAAGTGCAGTGCTAACTAATCTAAAATATTAACCACTGTAAGAAAGAAGTTGAGGAAACTGATACACATCAGTGAATAAATAAATATTCACCCACCAAGATCCCACTGTGATCACAGTTAGGTGCAGAGTTATTAGTGTCTGAGGCAGTTTTTAGCCCTGGGCACATAATTACCAATCAGGAACGCAGCTTAAAACAAAAAACACAAAAACAAACACTTTCGCAAGAGCAATAGTGCAGGCCAGTCCGTTTAGGTCTGTCATGTTTTTGGAAACGTTTTGGCTGAAAGTCAGCCTTGGAAATTTTCCCACTGAAGCATGACCTTTTATCCTGTGTAATTTTCTGTTAAAAATTTGCCAACAGTTTTATTGTTGTTGTTGTTGTTGTTGTTTCAAGTTGTTACATTTTTTATTTTAAAAATATTATCAACTATGAATTTTCCACATTTCATGTGTATAAGATGGAAGTGAATATACATATGTTTAATTGAATGAATTCATGACGGGTGTGACGACCGTACAGGGATGCCGTGCGTCCGTGCGTAAGGCATAATTCAACGATCGCGAGTCGTGTTTGGCCCGACGCAATGGGCAGATAGATAAAATAGATTTTCAGCGTGAGAAATCGGAGGTATGGCGTGAGAGCGTGAGAAGACAGCCAGATGCGTGTGTCTCACGCTCATTGCGTGAGACTTGAGAGCCCTGGTCCGTCCCAATGTCTCACTCCAAGGTTTTTTCAAAAGTTGGCAACCCTGGTGACTGTAAGGGGCCACTTTACTTTATTATTGTTGTTGTTTTTGTTGTTGTTATTATTTTCAAGTTGTTACATTTTTTATGTAAAAATTCTATGAACAATGATTACTGTTATTGTTATTACTATTATTGTTGTTGTTGTTATTTTCAAGTTGTTACATTTTTTTTAAATTATGAATTTTCCACATTTCATGTGTATAAGATGGCAGTGAATAGACAATGAATTCTGACAGAGTGCATGTATAAATGAATTCATCCACTCATTCCCTCAGTAATGACAGGTTGAATCAGAGACGTAAGTCTATGGCTAAATGTCTCACAGGAAACAGTGCAGCTCAGTTCAGGTGGTTGTGATTTTGTCTCCCTCTGGAGGTTTGGAGCAGATTTGCGGGCGCTACTGTCTGGTCACGTGATTTCTGGGAAAAGGAGCGGCTTTCTGGTCGAACTGGGAGCTGGACAAAAGAATTAGACAGGCAAAAAACTTGCTGATGTCGTTTTGCGGTCAGTAGGACTGATTTTTGGTGGAGAAGAACAATTCAAAACTGGAGAGAAGGTAAAAACGAAACTTAAACATCTACGTTTATGAATCAGATGAATATGGGACTTATAAGTACAGCTCACCTGACACAAGTGCTTTTTAAGTATAATTTAAACAGCCTACAGGTTACTGTACCATATCATATTATTATATGACAGTGTTTTATCTGTTGTCTTATTACTGTTAACATGCCTACTGCTGTTTTCTTAATACATGACCATATAATAGTGTGCAAGTAGAATAGGAAGTGAGCTTATGCTCCCTATCAGAAGTGTAAATTTATCAAGGGCCAGTTGGCTTTAATAAGTGCAGATACACACACACACTGGCTAGGACGGGTTTTCTGACTGTCCTAGAGAAAATGCCCCGTTTCAGTACAGTGTTATGTTTATTGTGGGACGGAATTACACCAAAATATTTTAACACTGTAGTGTATCACCAGAGGGCACTGCTGGTTCATTGCTTTGTGGGACAGAAGAAAAAATACATCCAAAAGTATCATTTGGAACATTACCAGTCGTATGTTTTAGTAACTGTTTAGTAACACAGGTTGCTTAGCAGCTGTCATTGTTATGGACACTATATGGACAAAAGCATTGGTGCACCAAACAGGGACTTTAATGACACTGCATTCAAACACAAGACTATAAATGCACACATCAAACCTGTGAAAGCTTATATTTAATATACAGGTATACACTATATGGACGAAAGTATTGGGACGCCTGACCATTACCCCAACAAGGACTATAATGACATTGCATTCAAATACATAGACTTTAATATGGAGTTGGTCCCCCCTATGCAGATATAACAGCTTCCACTCTTCTTGGAAGGCTTTCCACAAGATTTTGGAGTGCTTCTGTGGGAACTTGTGCCCATTCATTCTGTAGAGCATTTATGAGCTCAGGCACTGATGCTGGACGAGAAGGCCTGGCTCACAATCTTCGTTTGAGTTCATCCCAAAGGTGTTGGATGGGGTTGTGGTCAGGGCTCTGTGCGGGCCAGTCAAGTTCCTCCACACCAAACTCACCCAGCCATGTTTTTATGGAGCTTGCTTTGTGCTCTGGGGCACAGTCATGCTGGAATAGAAAAGTTTGCTTTGGCTTTCATTTCTTAATAACATTTTAAACAGTGAAAATAATGGAATGGAACAAATGAAATTAAGAGTTTTGTAAGAGTTCATTATTTTTAGTTTCAGATCCTCAACTGCTTAAATGAGACCATGGCTGCTGACTGTAAGTTCCCAGTATTTATTACACTCAGGCATTGTCTACACCTGACTTAAAGCCTGGTGAGTTCAACAAGCTTTAGTGGATTAACTCAAAGGGTGCTCACACCCAAGCCTTTAACACTTTAACTTTATATATGCATTTTTCAATATATTACATTTAGCAAATTAATAGTAATCATGCATTGCAATTAGCTATGAGGCTAAGGTTGCTAACAAACACTAGAAGTCAATACCCAGGCAAATCTTTTCTGTAAATACATATCAAAACTTTGTTCAACCCCCTTAAACTGGTTGTAGCTCTTCATCAAGCTGGAGGACACTGAGACAAGTTTTGGGAATGCTTTTTTACAGAAACAGTTGTGCCACAAGGGTGATTGATTTCTTGTGTTTTTTACCAACACTAAATAATAGAAAATAAAATTGACATAAAACACGGGGTACAGCTACATCTGGGTTAGACAGACCTGGGGTATAACTACGCATTTTTTTTCCAAACTAGGCCTTTAAGTTTGTTCCATGCAGGTGTATTTTTTCACTTTAGAAATTCACTAAACATTTGCCCAAAATTGCCCAAGCTTTCACATACAGCTGTACTTCTGGCATGGAAATAAATTATTCTTTAGACACAGAATTAAAGTAATTAGTGTTGTAGATGTTTATTAACTACTATTACACTACAGTTATAATAAACATCTTAAATGCATTAACATTTATTCATAATTTTTGCAATTGGTATACTTTAAAATGTAAAAACAGAAAACCAAACGATTGTGCATAGAAAACCTTTTGGGTATTGCCAGAACACAGAAAGGAAAAGTAACTGAGAGAATGAATAAAAATACTCCATTGCAACTCAGCTTGCACCTATAAGGTGTCTAATTTCACAACCATTGCATTTAACGCAATCATCCCACACAAACTGTACAGCAAGCTCAGCAAACTGGGCCCGGGAAACCAACTATGCCCCTGGATTATGGACTTTCAATCATGCAGACCCCAGAACATGAGGATGGGACACCTCTCTTCCTCCACCCTAACACAGGAGCAGTACAGGCCTGCGCATTAAGCCCGATCCTCTTTACCCTCTTCACTAGTGACTGCACCCCAATACACTCAACCAACACTATAGTTAATGCCTTACTGGTTACATGCTTGCTTTGTTGTTGTGTATATTATACCTATACTGCAGTTTTAACTCTGAAGGTTAAATTTAGTACAATTCATGTACTATGTATATTTAAATTGGCAGTTCTATATAATACATATTGTTCAGTCGTTCTTTGCTCTATTTACACTACTCCAATACTACTTATATCTAATATCGAAACTATCTCGAATATGTACAATAAAGTGTCTTCTTCTAAAGGTATAACTTCAAAAAGACATGCTCAATTCTGTGCTCTCACCCCCCCACACCCCCACCTTACTCATTTCTTTCTTTTTCTTCTTTTTCTGATTTTGTTAAGCGTTTATGTGAAGTTATGTGTGTTTATACAAAAGAGTTACCCTGATAAACTGATTTTTCTCTATTTTTATTGCTACTAGTGTGATTCTCCTATCTCCTGTTTTGATTAATTCCCCCAATTACTTTTTTACTTTTGGTTTAGAATACTGTGGTTTTCATTTTTTCAGAGAAATACATAAGCTGGTACATATATGCATATTTTTTTGTTTATAGGTACATACAAGAATACTTACAAACATATAACAAAACATTACATCGACCCTACTCAGGACCACTGTATTACAATTCAGAAATAATAATAATAATAATATGTTGAGGAAATTTTTCTATTTGATGATTTCAGCCAGTTATGCTTACGCAGCTGTGTAAAAAATAGAATACAGTAAGTAGGAAAGAATAACACAAACACCTCCCTTTTCGGCCAACAACATATCTGATGCCCTGTGATTCTGCCAAGTCATCAAAGATGTGGCTAATTGTGGTTTGGCTAACCCTTTAATAGAGTCATACATGTGATTGATGAAACAATGTTGATTGTAATACAAGAACTTAATCCAATCTACATTTTTATTAACCATACACCACCACAGAATTTAATTTCTGGCTTTGTGTTCATCCGCGACACCTTTTGGAACACCTCTCTTGTCCATGTCAACCTTATTGTCAAAACGTCCTGCAGGACTCGGTTGTTTGAAATGAGTAGTGGGATGTTTTGAGGTTGAAAGACTTGGTGTAGGTCCCACTCCTAATCAGAACGGGGTGATTACCATTACTCTGGTAAATAGTTTGTTCCAGCCTTTACTTCAGTGATTAATAAAGGCACTGTCCCCCACAGGCTCAGTAAACATCAGGAACAGTTATGGTCTGAGACGCTAGGGCTGCTGCTGCGCTGTTATTAGAATACCCTGTGCCACACGTTGTCCCGGTAGGGAAGGTTTCAGTTTGTGTCTGATATTTAAAGTTATGATTCTTTTTGATCACCTGTTCACATGTGCCTGTGAAATTTCCCACATTCAGCCACTCTCTTCTGTTGTATAAAAACAGATGGGAAAGGACGTGTTATCCTTAATTTTAATCTAATCTGGGAGTAGTTCTGTTTCAGGAAAAATTTGCAAGATTAAAAAAAAAAGGTCCTAAGGATATTAGTTTTCTGCACCTTCATACACTCTGTCAGATTTGCCTTAAATGCATATTGGTAATCAGGGTTACCATGCGATATGAGACACCAGAAGGGACAACATGGTCTACATTGACTTTATCGTTGGCATATCTACCAGTTTGACCGCTGGATTCAGAAACATATTACGGAATCAGCCGGGTATAGCACTGTTCTCTGCCCTGAGTGCACGCCATGCAATTATCTTGTGTGACTAACCTGGCTGAACACAATACATGTTGGTACCACACTTTATATTCAAGCCCCTCATTATGCTCCGATGTTTTCTAGTTTTATTTAGGTTGGTAGCATTTATTGTCCTTCCACCCTCAAGGGTTGATGCTCATGACCAAACTGCTATGGTCAGACCTGTGAGGAAACAAATGGTGCTTCTCAATCCGCACAGACTCTGGTGCCGAATGGGTGCTTCGGTCAAGTGGAACTTATGATGAGGTTGGAGTAACTGTTGGGTTTTTAAACCACCAGGAGAGGTTACTCTTTTTACACCTGCTCTGCAGATGATTGCTCCCTTCCAGGTGTTGGAACTTTCCTACAATGGCTGATGTGTGCCCAAGTGGCTCTCTCCACAACCTTGACTGCCATGTGCGTAGTCAGAAGGACCTGGAATTCCACTGTCTCACTTCCAGTGTTTTCTTTTCAGGTGTCTGATCACCTTGGCTTTTTATTGTGCAGGGGTCCCACAGCTGGGGTTGGTAGGGTGTCTTTTACCTGTTTGTGAATATCAGACAGAATAAAAGACAAATCCTAGCAGTATCGTAACATGTCATGCCCACAAAAATGTCAGGAAGAGTTCAGGTTCTGTTCCCAACTTTGGTGTATGCCCAAAATGGACTTCAAATTTGGCCCCATGTTTGGAACTCGAAAGGCTGAGCTATCTACAAACAAAACAAGATCAGGGTTAGTTGGAAGCATTTCCGGCAGCTCGGGTCGTGGGGTGCAGGTTTCTGTCAGCTCAGCAACACAGTTATGATCTTTTCCTTCACCTGGAATGGACAAAAGAGTAGCAGAGTTGAGAACATTGCATTGTTTAACAATTATGAGAAACAAATCTAGCAGCACAGTGTTGTTTCAGGAACAACCAGGGTAGGATTAGAGTAGTGGAGACTGAATTTAAAAAAAAGTAAGGCAGCTTGTTTTTGTCTGTCCCCGTGTTCCTGAAGCAAAACAGATACAACCATACAACCATGTCGTTCATCTACAGTCTGAGTAAAAGGTCAAGTCAGGTCAGGAAGTCCTAATGCAGGAGTGGACTGTAGAGCTATTGTCAGGTCATTGAAAGCTTGTCCAGCTTTCCAAGTTCAAATAAGCTTGTTGTTAGAATTGAGATTTTGCCCACGTACCATAGCACTATTGGCTTCTAAAATGGCATATTTGGAAATAAAAGTTCTACAGTAGGAATACATACCCAAAAATAACATGACCTGTTTCTTAGTGTGAGGTTTGGGAATGTTCTGAGTAACTCATTTGGGAGAGAGGGATTTGTCTTCACATGACCCAGAAATATAACCAGTTGTTGGACAAACTGCAGTTTTGGAAGGCTGGCTTTGTGTCCCTCTGCAGCTAGATGCTTCAGGTGTTTATTTGTCATAGGCTTGTAAAGGCATCATTATAAATTTATAATTAGCTCACACTACAGGCATTCATAAAAGAATAGCAACCTGTGCATTTTACACGCGCACACTGCCACAAATTGTACAAACAGTGAACAAAAAAAAGGCAAAAGTGGTCTCTTATTTTTTTCCATGGCTGTAGATTCATGGCTTTGCTATCAAAATTGAAAACAGACTACTAACGATTATCAGAATGACCAAGGATGCTGAAAAAGATGTTAGCCAGATGAGTCACAAAAAAAACGTGGAATGAAATACTATTGTGATCCCATTAAGGGGTTTTTAAAGGATCTGGTTGGCATGGTGTGAAGCTGAATTTTAGGAGTTATGACAATTGGATCACAATTTTTAACAAGTCCAGTTTCGTGTTTTCCCTTGGCCTATAGGGTCTAAAGGACCTCCTGTAGAACAGGAATGGCTGCAGCCTCATTAGATATTTTTTGCCCAGTCTCCTGCTCCCAGCTTCAGGGCTAAGAGTCATTTCAGTTCAACCGTTGTAGGGCTGAATTCCTGACGAAAGGTTCCTGAGTCTTTTGAGTGTGGTAGATGAGCCATTGTGCTCTTGATGTCTGATTCAGACCAGGGACGATAGACCAGGTGAGTGCCTGGGGCTCCAGCCACTTCAATCATTGGCAAGTGTTGAAATTTGCTGCCCCTCATTTGGCTGTGGGTATGTCTTCCGGCAGTGGATCTGACATTGTTGATGATGGTTCTTCTTCGGCTACTTGGGCTGGTACTACCAGTGGAGGGTGTGCGCTTGGAGGCAGTCTGGATGGGCTGGGATGAGGTTGTCGTCTCTTTGCTGCAGCTGCTGTTGCGGTGGATGATATGGAGGGGGTGCGTGATCGAGGTCACGGTCAACTCTGAAACTCTGAGGCACTGTGGGATACAAAGAACACTTTCTCTGAGTAGTGTTATCTTGTTTTCCTTCATCCTCTACTGCTCCTATTGTGTCATGCTCTGTTTTCTTTCCCTACTTTCTGTTTTTTTCTTCCATATACTCCATCATATGTTTTTTAATTTCTGTCAGCCTTTCTCTTGATATTTTTCTTTTTGCATGCACTCAATAATATGTCACTCAAAATCAAGCCCTTTGTCTGAATTTGGTTTGGTCAATGTGCTCCCCATCCCCGTGTCCAGTGTTTCTTTGGAAGTTTCCTAAATTTCTCTGTCTACCTATGATTGTCACTCTATGTCCTGGCTGTCTTCCGCCACAGCCTTGGTTAAAAGGCAAAAGAAGGTTTCTTTAGGTTACCATCACTGTCCTTACTCTGAGCTTTTCTTTCTCTCTGGACCCGCCAATACCTGTGTTCATCCACAAACACTCTGTCACTCGAACACACTGAATGGGAAACCTCAATTGACCAAGCTATCCTATGATTAAATATTAGTGTTTTTCATCATATGCAGCAATGGGGTCGTTCACCCTTTTACTCTGGGATCCCTGTGGTGATGGTCTGGGACTCCAATGATCAACCTTCTTTTTCCAAATAGTGGAGTTAGAGGCTGGAGGTCTTTTCACCAGGACAGCCAATCACCGTCTGTCAAGTTCCAGACTAATCACTCAAGGGATCCCATCCTCGTCGCCAAAATTGGTGATGGTGAGAAAGACACTGAAACAAAGATTCGGATAATTCACCTTGTTTATTTCTCCATAGAGAAAGGCTTGCCATTCACAGAGTGCAAAGCAGTCTGTTGGAATGGAACAAAAAGGCATAGATCACACTGGTTATTTATACAGAAGCTGGTTATTTATACATGCAGCTGTGACAAAAACAGGATAAAATAAGTAGAGAAACAGGATATCATCATCGTGTACTACACATGTAAGGTACAAAGGGAGTTCAAATAAAGGTCAGGTACAAACCTTTCTATTACATAATAATAATAATACTAATAATAATAATCATCATCATCATCATCATCATCATCATTATCTTCTTCCTCAGTCATTAATAATAGTGATATTAATAACCAAGCATCACTAACAATAATAGTTATAATCAGACAAACTAGATGCCTAATGGTTACAAATGATTAAAGGAAATTTGTATTTAATAATTTGTATTTTTATTCTCAAGTTGGAGATACTGTAAAAAGTTTTCTTGGGTGATGTCATATTTCTGTTGTAGTTCAAAATGGTTAAAAACTGTATAACTTTCAAATAAGTGTTGTATGTCAATGATTACTTTTCCGTGAGTTATAAGTGAAGGCGGTCTTATTAATTAAGAAATCTGAGTTGTTCCAAATTGGTGTGGGTTTGCAGGGGTTAAGAGGGTGGCTGGTGATCTTACTGTTATTACACCAAGCTTCTAGAGTTGTTGGAACTGTCAAAGATTCAAGTCAAAGATCTTGTTGAATGCCTGAATAAGTCCATTTCATTATGTACTGTAACTGATTAGCTAAGCAGTAAAAGTTTTATTAGCTAATTACTAGCAGTTTATTTTTCAAATAACATTTGTGGTCATTGAGTTAAGAGTGGAAAACCAACTGGATGTTGGAGGGACAGGAGTTAGTTCTTGGCAGAACTAACATATTTACTGCAGCTGTTGGGGATAAGAACATTCCACTGGTCCTGGTGACCTAGGAGAATAATGGAGTTTGACCAGTTGAATGAAGATTCTGAGATGATGGAAAAGGTCACGTTATCTGATTAATACCTGCCTGCATCAGGAAAACCTGTTTGATCAAGGCGTGTGTAACTTTTTCTAATCTCAAAGCGAATGCCTTTCTGGTAATTTAAATGTCTGTGTTGAGAGATAGTTGGAGTAATGACAGAAATTTCTCATTTTGTTGGTCATTTTAATAAATATTAGTGATATTGTTGGCCTGAATTGTTTATAAAATTCAGGTGGGAAACCAGGTGCCTTGATATTTGGCACTGTAAACAGTGCGTTTTCAAGGTAATTTGGTTAAAGTGGTCAACCTAAGTTTATTACCTGGTTTTGATTTACCCTTGGGATATTAATGTTGTCTAAAAAGGTTTCATTTGCAGAAGGATCACGTGCGCAGTTGGATTTGTTAAAGTTATTATAAAAGGACCAGAAAGTTGATATCATTTGGAGTGGATGTGGTATTGCCTTCAATTCGTAACTACTGGTATAATTGTTTTTTTCTTGTTGTCTTCCTACTTGATTTGCCAGGTAGTATCCAGATTTGTCATTTTGTTCAAAGTATTTTGTCATGTAATTATATTCTGTTTTCACTAGCATTCAGTGAAACTGCAAATTCTTATTGATTATTTTTCTTTTAGATGGCGTCGGGTAAAATCCGCTCCACAAGGCGACTGCGTTCATGGCTGGTCGACCAGGTCAGTGTGTGTGTGTGTGTGTGTGTGTGTGTGATCTCTTGGTTTTGAGGGGAGCGGCATGGGTGTGCTTAGCCTAACCTGGAAAGAGCATCCATGCCCCACTCCCTGGAGAGGTGTGAGATTACAATAAATATACCCTCATTTGTATTTGTTATTTAGATTACTTACAGGTGCTGATTTTATTTACCTTTGAGACATTCGACATACTGCACACTTTCTTAACGTGCATAATAGTATAACTTCCATCCAGCAGTCGTCATTACTGTTGTCGTTGCTGTTGCTGTCATCGTTGTCGTCATTGTCATCAATAGATTACTTAAAATGCTCTTTTTAAAATACCTATAAACAGACCATGGCAAATGTCTCCTTCCATGCATCAAGTTATCAATGTTAAATGAACCTTTAATAGTAAGTTAATAGAGCAATAATTTGTGTTTTGCATTCTAAGCTATTCTATTCTTTGATTCGGTTTGCCTTTCTGGACTCTGACTATTTGGATTCTACTCTTGTACTCAGCCCTTTGGTATGACGATTTGCAATTGTTTGCTTATCAGACTTCCCTTTGGTTTTGGAAATCTGCCAATATCTGTTTTTTGTATTCTGCTGATTCACCAAATAAATATTGCTGCCTGTTTTACTCTTCTCTTGGGTCTGTCTCGGCCCGACATAATACTTTGGCGTACCATGGACCCAGCGGAGTTCAGAGTTTTTCTTGACCATCAGCAGTAGATACTCACTGGCCTCCCCCAAGCAGTGCTCGCACCACTACAGTCCGCTGCAGCGCAGTAGGACACTGGCCGAGCACCACCTGCTGAGGCTCAAGCTAACGCTGCTAACTCTGCAAGTGCCGGCCTAGCAACGGCCTTACCTCATGCAGTGCTCACTCTACATGAAGCATCATCCAGCCCTGTTCAGATCTGATCGGGATAAAATGGACTGTGATCTCCTTTCTAACCGGGAAGGATAAAGACTGGGCTATGGTGCAGAGCTATGGACCACGGAAAACACGGTGCTGAAATCCGAGCCTGCCTTTCCTCATCTCTTTAGGCAGATTTTTGATCACCCCAGTCCAGTTGGTCGTTTCATGACCAATTAGACGACCTCCGGAAGGGATCGTGTTCAGTCGCGGAATACGTGCTTGAGTTCTGCATGCTAGCCGTCACGGTTACAGAAACACGGTTCTGTAACCGTGTTTCATCGCAGCTTGAACCACGAGCATCAGACTGAGCTGGCATGCTGGAGGGACACTGTTGAAATGGAGTGCTTCATCCAGACAGCTGTGGCCATGGATCAACTCCTTCAGCAGTGCCCCAGGCCTATGAGACAACCCATGCCACAAGTGGCTCCCCCCACCTATGTCTTCTCCCAACAGCACGAGATCCTGAACCGATGCAACTCAGAAGGGCGGCCCATCAAAAGGAGAATGCCAGTGCCGGCCCTGTGAACTGCTCTGCCTATACTGTGGTGAAAGAGGTTCCAGCTTACCTTCCATTATCCATAAACAATTCATTGCACTTATTATACTCTAAGCTGGGGTTCAGTCTGTATTCGTACCAGCATTAATCAACTTCGTAGATCCTAAATTGGTGAAGAAGCTGGGTGGATCTTTACACGCTTTGTCCTCTCCCTGTGTGGGGTTCGTGTGGGGATCCTACATCAAGAATATCTCTCCTTTTTACTCATGACTTCACCTAGAGACCCAGTAGTTCTTGGACACCCATGGTTGGTGGCGCATAATCCAAGCCTGTCCTGGAGAATTAAAGTCTTGGAGCCACAACTGTATTAAAATTTGCATCTCACTCCCTGTGTTGGCTGACTTCATTGAATGTCCCAGTTTGACCAGTGAACATGTTGACGTTTCCCCGGAATACCATGATTTCTTGGACGTTTTTGGCACGCCAGGCTCAACTAAACTACCTAAACTACCTCCTCAGTGCCAAGTGGCCACTTCTGGCAGGCCTACTAGAGACGCTACTGATACCCTGTCGTACTTGGTCACTCATTGACTTTCTAACTGACCTGCCTGATTCTGAGGGTTTTACCGCCGTAGCTGTCATCATAGATTATGTCAGACCACAGACCACAGTCACCAGAGACATCAAAGCCCTCTTGAATGAGAAGAAGGAAGCAGTCAGGTCAGGTGACAGGGAGGCTGCCAGTGAGGTACAAAGGCGTTTGTCTGTAAAGTTAAAGGAGGGTAGGGACAGCTACAGGAGAAAGCTGGAGAAAAAGCTGCAGCAGAACAACACCATGTGTGGAGGGGCATGAAGACAATCACAGGCTTTAAGTCTAGCTGCCAGGGGACTGATGAAGACTTTGAGAGGGCCAGTGAGTTTAACCTGTTTTTAAAAGGTTCAGCAATAGGCTTCAGCCCAGCATCTCCTCCAGCTCCAGCATCTCCCTCACTGGCACCCAATGCTCCTCTGGCTTCCTCCATCAGTGCCTAGCTAGAATGTGGGTCTTCATCCTACCTCTCTACTTCTCCTACCATCTCACCTGCTAGAGCCTCCACCCCCTCTACTGCCGATGATGACTCTGACATCCAGGGACCATCCATCACCATCACTGAGGACCAAGTGAGAAGAGAACTTTGCAGACTCCATGCATAGTATTAGCTGAATTAGCTGCAGTTCAACATCAACAAGACCAAAGAACTGGTGGTGGACATGATCACGGTCTTCTGTCACTCTCATTAGGGGATGGATGTGGAGATCGTTCAGGACTACAAATACTTTGGTGTGCACATGGACAATAAGCTGGATTGGTTGAAGAACCTAGTAAACTACTTCAGCAATACTTTTATTTAACTATAGTATTTATATCCACCTCTCTTACTGAACACAGCATTTCGCATATAAAGTATAGTGTATGTTAGCATTTTCATAGTATTTCTAGAGTTTTTTTATATTGATTTATACTGTATTTTAAATTGTTCTTGTCTTTGTGTCTCTGTGTGTTTGTACAGTCGTAGCATAAGTAGTTTTCTCCAGGGTCAATAAAGTGTTCTGATTGTGATTCAGATTTATCGTATTAATGCTAATTAGTCCCAGAATAACTACAAAGGGTTTACATTATATGTTTTAAACAAGCATACGTTTTTGGATCACGTTAATAAATGTGATAATTATGCATTGAAAATGCTGAGAATGCTTAGATTTTAAAAAAATCAAATGTGAGGATACATTTGGCCTCCTGCACATTCAAAATGTACTCTTTTTTATTCGTATAAAAACATAGTGTTTTGAAGATCATTACACTACTGTATTGTTAACCTTGAGAGAACTCTGTCCTACATTTTTATAATTTTATAAATTTATAATTTTGTAATCACTTTTTTGCAATTTTACTTACAACGTTCACTTACAACATTTGTGTGGCTTTATATTCTAAAAAGAGTTATTCATTCTACATTACACTCATTTTATGTTACCATTTTTCAACCTCTCTTTATGATTATGTTGCTTTGCCTGATATGGTATGATATTTGCCTGACTGATGTGTAAATGACCTCTGTTCTGATTAGCTTTCTTGTATTATGTCTTTTTTAAAAAGCATTCTGAGTAAAGCACTTCTTATAACTTATCAGGTAAAAGGTAAGGTAGAAGTGTGGACTTAATTGGTGGATATATGAAAATTGTTTGGAAAGTTTGGTTTTCCAAGATATGGGTCCTTAACTTTGAACTTTCCTGTATTCATTTAGCTAGAGATATGCAATATAAATTGAAGTTTTCACAAAAAATGCTGAGAAAATGGCTTCTCACTTTCAGAGGGGAGGATGTTTCTTTCTTTGTATAGCTATGTTTGTCACCAGTCAACTATAAATAATATTCTTAATGGGAATAATCTTGCCTACTGTGTGAAATGTGTGTAGTGAATTGTGTAGGCCTACGCTACAGTATTTTAACGTCAGTCATAGTGCTGGTACTTGGAGAGCCAGATATTTTTAGAGGTGGTATGTGTTGTTAGAACATTCTTAATGTTCTCACTTGTTCTGCATGTACGTATGTGTGTGTGCATGCCACCCCCAGAATTGCTATTATACAAGTAGATTTCATGCCACCCTCAAAGATACAACATGGGCCTTAAAGTCCAATTGTGTACCCTAAATAAGTTTTAAAGGTTCACTACGTTCCAGGGAACGTTTTTTCTGTCTTTTCTAAACTTTTTAATTTAACAAAAAAAAGTTTCAAGTTATGATGGGGTGCACAGAGTCAGTGGAACTCAAAAATAATTGCAACAGAATATGGAACAATTATGTAAATGTAAGGTACATTTACAAATGAATTAATGACTTTCATACATAAAACCACAGAAATGTGTGTATCGTAGATCAGGGATGTGCAGCTCCAGTCCTCAAGGGCCAGTGTCCAACAGGGATAGGTGATTTTTCTGCTCGAACACTCCTGGTACAACATCTGTTGAGTGCAGGTAATGGGTTTGTCTAAGTAGAGGAATTACCAAATGGTGCTGGACAGTGGCCCTCCAGGACTGGCGCCATGCACCCCAGAGGCTGGGTAAGAGGCATTTAATGTTGTTTTTTTATGTTGTGTGTTTGTGTAGGTGAGCAGTGGTAAATATAATGGCCTTGTGTGGGATAATCCAGAGAAGACCATGTTTCGGATCCCATGGAAACATGCTGGAAAACAAGATTTCCGTAGCGACGAGGATGCTGCCATCTTTAAGGTGTCTGCCTCGTTTCTTTTTGTGCTTCACAAATTACACGTCAGAGACTTTCCTTACTCAAAATTTCACCCTGAACATATGACTGTGATCATGGAATGTAATTCGAAGAACTTAAATGACATACACAACAGTTCAAAAGTTTGGAATTATTGTTTTAAATCATGTCAAATTTGGTTGCAAGAATAAACGTATAATACAATGCCAAGAATGCAAGTATAGTAAAATTAACGTCCAGAGCGAAGTCATAATAAAATGATAACTTAAAGTCATTTTAAGATATTCATTGTCATTTGTAAAGATTCGTTCTTCTTCCATGTAAAGCCAAAGCAGTGTTACTGGAAGGTTGCTTAAAAGGGTTCTACTCCATACAACTAATTCAAAAGTGATATGAAAACATTATTGTTGTAGGTCTTATTGCTCAAACAGCATGCTACAAAAGCCATAATATTTCGTTTTAATGGATTACGGGCAATCGAATACCTGAAGAAAGGAACTGATTTAACCATAAATAAAACTAAAATGAGGGTGATGTGTGTGGGGGCAGCCTTGTTTAGCTATTGCAGCTGAAGATGTTGTTGTATTACGTGTACAGTATACTTGCAATTTTGGAATTTTCAGAAAGCAGAAAGCAATAGTTTGTCTGACTAGCTAATACACAGCTAAACACATCTGGTGAATGAGTTAGCTAGCTTACTAGGTATTTAACTGACATTACATACAATATATGTCAAAGTCAAAGTAAACTTTGTCATGTGAGCTATATACATGTATACAGTGAGACGAGACGGCATGGCTCCAGATTTTACAGTGTACAAAAAGACACATAGAATACACATATATAACTAAACTATAAATACAAACTCTAAAACTAGAAGTTAAAAAATGTGCACGTTAGTACAATGGTAATGTTTTACATCCAAAACTGTACAAATGTTGCATCAGCAGTCAGGTGGAAAGCAAACAGAATACTGGAACGTAATTTTGTGCTTTATATGTGCAAATGATCGATATGTATAGATTGATCATCAAAATCATTGCTTTATATGACTTCCGGTACTCACTCGTTTTACTCCTCGTCTTTCATGAAGCTTTTTTAAAGAACAGGTTGGGTTTTTGCCCATAGCAGGAGTATTTCTTGATGAGGAGGGATGTCATAATTGTTTGCCTTTGCATGGACTAAGGAAATCATGTAAATACAGATAAGCCTTTAAAATAATATAAACAAGTATTTCTCATATTGTATAATGTATTTCCTGGTTTTCATAGTAATAATATTACATATATGTAAAACAAATGTTGACTGTTGCACCATCAAATTTAAATCAGTGCTTTGACTTCACATGCTAAGTATGGTTGTAGTTTACCATTTTAGCACCACAGTATGCTGGATTAATATTTTGATATTGTAGCGCACTGTAGTCCCTCTGTTTTCTGGTTGTATGGGAAAAATTGGGAATAAACACTTTTTCTTGGGGCAGCTGGTTTCCTAGTGGTTAGGGCATTGCCCCTGCAATCAGAAGGTTGTGGGTTTGAATCCCAGCACTGCTAGTGTCATCACTGAGGTACCCTTGAGCAAGGTACCGTCCCCACACACTGCTCCCTGGGCGCCCCTCGTTGGTGGAGTTTGAATGGGTTAAATGCAGAGAAAGAGTTCACACTGTGTGCTGTGCTGTGGTGTTTTCACACGTGACTATTTAAGAGGTCACTTTACTTTATTCTGTCTTTGATTTTTAATAATCATTGTTTACATATTATAACTCTTACATGTACAGGCATGGGCGGAGTTTAAAGGAAAACTTTCGAAGTCTGACCCTGCCTCCTGGAAGACACGTCTGCGCTGTGCTCTAAACAAAAGCCCAGAGTTCAGAGAGGTCATAGAAAGGTCACAGCTGGACATCTCTGAACCATATAAAGTCTATCAGCTTGTTCCGCTGTCAGAACAAGGTAAAGTTAACTTCTATTACTTTTGAAAATGTTTATTCAATTTCGTGCAGTTTTGGTGACTAAGTATCTGTGAAATGGCCAAATTGAACATCACATTCAAATTTATGTGTTTCTGAAATCACATTTTCATGATACCTGCAGTGGGCTGGCACCCCACCCGGGGTGGGTCCCTGCCTCACGACTGTTGGCCCCGGAATAAGCTCCGGGTACCCATGACAGTAGTAAGGATTAAGCAGCTACACAATGAATGAATTTTCATGATACACAATATGTATTGCAGTTTACATTTTTTTTGAAGATTTTTTAACATGTTGCATCAAACAAAATACAATAGTGGTGCCACATTGGGGCAATTGGTGGCCATTGGTTAGGGAGTTGTGACTGGAAGGTCGTGGGTTTGAATCCCAGGAGTGCCAGTGGCACCACTGAAGTACCTTTGAGCAAGTTACCGTCCCCACACACTGCTCCCCGGGCGCTTCGCCGCTGGCTGCTTCACTTGGGTGAATGGGTTAAATGCAGAAAACAATTTTGCGCTGTTCACACTGTGTGCTGTGCTGTGGTGTGTTCACATGTGATAAATGGACACTTTAGACCTACTTTGCATTCATAAATGCAAAAAGTTATAAATCTCATGTAAAGGGTGGCTGTTTAAAGGCACAGGACAGTTATTGTTGACATTTGTTGTTGTATTATTTTGAGGCCAATTTTTGCATGTTTGTCACATTACATCCTTTGAAATTGTAAATAGAATAAGGTGAACATGAGAAAATACAAAACACCTTTTTAAATTATTTATCACCCATTATTTGTCACTTATGGAACTTGGAAACTGTGGCTGAAAGGAGAACATTGTCTAGATTCAGTCCATCATGGACAACACCCACTCCACAGTGTGGTGGCTTAACTGAGAAGTACTTTTAGCCACAGACTCACCAGCATAAAGTGCTCCACCGAATGCCACAGAAAATCCTTCCTTCCCACCGCCATCAGACTCTACAACTCCTCTCTCTGTCACACATCCACACAATAATCTGCAATAACCTACTGCTACTCAGTTGTGCAATTTCTTATTGGGTTTAAATCATTATCACTATGTGAATTATTATATTATTACTATGTGCAATAGTCTACCTTGTGCAATATCTCATGTAGTTTTCGTATTGGGTGCTAAATCATTATCATTATGTGTAATATCTTATTATTAGGTGCAATAGTCTTATCATGTGAAATATCACTACTTATATTACTAAGTACTAATATTACTTATCTACTACGTATCTCTTGCAATAACATACTCTGTATAGAGAACCTTATGTATACACTGTTGGGTATCTTTATGTTCCATCCATAATCTTACCAGATACTTTTTGCACAATTAAATTTACAA
This sequence comes from Brycinus macrolepidotus, assembly GCA_037974445.1. NCBI lineage: Eukaryota > Metazoa > Chordata > Actinopteri > Characiformes > Alestidae > Brycinus > Brycinus macrolepidotus. The sequence continues at coordinate 926 of JBBPCZ010130941.1, read as the reverse complement.
TTGGTAAATTTTGCACCTTGCTGCTGACATACAGTATCTGATTTAATGCAGTAGTTCTTTTCATTCTCAGTTCTTTTCCTTCTTCTTTTCTCTATATTGTTTTCCCCCTTTGTTTTTTAAGTATTGCACTTTCTTTTCTTGCACTTTGTGTACTTCAGTCTGCACTTGTATAGTCTTGTGTTGTCTCTTGTCCTAGAAGAATATTGTTCTGTGTACCTCCTTGACCAGACTTGATAGAAAGGTACACAGCTTGCTACATATGAGACTGCATAGCCATGGGTGTTACTTTGACACATACCATCTACCTAAACATTGTTACAGATCAAGTACGCCCCTTCATGGCGACTGGATTCCCTAATGGCAGTCGTCTCTTTAAGCAGGATATTACATCCTGCCACACTGCAAAAATTGGTCAGGAATGGTTTGAGGAACAAAGAGTTCAAGGTGTGAACTAGCCTCCAAATTCCCTAGTTCCCGGTCTGACTGAGCATCTGTAGAATATACTGGATGAACTTGTCTGATCAATGGGGGTCCCACTTAGCAGGTCAAGATTTGCTGCTAACGTCTTGGTGCCGAATACCACAGCACACTTTCAGACGTATTGTGGAGTCAATGAATCAGAATCAGAATCAGACAACTTTATTTATTCCGGAGGAAATTGCTTATGTGATGACTCCAAAGACACACAGAGATTCAGAGACAAGAGCCATATAAAAAAATAAAGTCAAAATAAAATCTAAATCAAAATCAAAATCGAAAGGTCAGCCGTTTTCCTGGCACAAAGGAGACCTACACAATATTATGGCTGATCATTATACACTGAGATGAAGTACTGTTCACCAGCTCACATAACACTCAAAAGTAGCACGATGCACATTACTACATACGCTGTAGATATATGACAGTGTAAAATGAGTGCAAAATAT
>JBBPCZ010130919.1:0-22957 GCA_037974445.1 Brycinus macrolepidotus | reverse complement strand
ACAGTCATCTCTCTGGCGTTATCTCACGCTGCATTCAGCGCAGTCGGACATTGGAGATTCGCGCTCATAAATGTCAAATTGGCCGTAATTTTTCTTTTCATTTGTTGCTGCCAACTGGGGTGGCAGCAGGGGTGGCAAGGCACCCTATGCCACCCCGGTAGATCCGCCCCTGCTATCACTCACTTCCTCTCTCTCTTTTTCTTCTAGCTCTGTTTCTCTTCCTCACTTATCTTGCTCTATCCCCCTTTCTTCTCTTTTTCTCTCTCTCAGTCCCTCCCTCCATCTTTCTCATATCCTCTCTCTCTCTTGCTCGCTCCATTTCTCTTCCTCACTCATCTTGCTCTCTCCCTCTCTTTCTCTTTCCTTACTATTTTTTCCTCACTCCCTCACTCCCTCCATCTTTCTCACATCCTCTCTCTCTCTCTCTCATTCCATTTCTCGTCCTCACTCATCTTGTTCTCTTTCCCTCTCTCTTTTTTCCTCCCTCTCTCACTCACTCTTCCTATTTTTCTCACATCCTCTCTCTCTCTGTTTCTTCTCGCTCCATTTCCCTTTTTCTTGCTCTCTCCCCCTCTTTCTCTTTCTTCTTTTTTCCTCTCTCTCTCACACTCTGTCTTTCTCACATCCTCTCCCTCTCTTCTCACTTAATTTCTCATCCTCAATCATGTTGCTCTATCGCTTTTTCTCTTTCATTTTCCGCTTGCACTCTCTCATTCTCTCACTCTCTTACTGTTTCCCTCTCATATCCTTTGCTTCTTTCTATTTTCTCTCTTTCACTCTCTTCTCACTTTTATCTCAGTCACTCCCTCTGTCCTTCTATCAGTCTCTCGCTGAATCCCATGTTAGTCCAACAGGATCTCTCTATAGCGTGCGTGCATGTGTGTGTGTGTGTGTGTATAGCGTGCGTGCGTGTGTGTGTGTGTGTGTGTGTGTGTGTGTATGAGAGAGAGAGAGAGTGATTGACAGCAGCTCTCCAAGCCAGTAGCAGCCAGCGGTTCTCTGTGAGAGGTGAAATAAAGTGCTGAGAAATGGAGAGTGACAACAGATCATCACGTCAGTGTCCCCATGCACCCTCAGACCCAAACGGATGTGTAGCGATGACGGAATGAATGAATGAATGAATGAGGCAAATAAAGTGCTGGACACTTTAACTCTTTTGGTTTTTCTGTTTTAAAAGTGGGGCTGTCAAGCAATTAAAAAAATTAATAGTTACATGTTCTGTTATCACTTAATCTAAATTAATTGCATACATCAATTTCTGCTGTGAAAGTATTTCAGATTTTTCAATTCAAATGAATATTGGCAGATGAGTGAATACATGAATTAGGTTCAATGTCGCTTTTATTTCATAACGCTTTTTTGACTGTTCATATTCAGTAATGGCGGCTTGTTAGATGTCCTCTAACACTGAAACTGGTCTGCAGGCCAGAGCAATCCATGTTGCAAGGGAGTTAGTTAGTCTGTTACAGTTAGACTTGCTCAGTTTGGGTCTGAACTCCTGGTCGAGTGTAGCTTGACAAGGCTAGCTGTTAGCGTTAGCATCAGAGGCTGTGCTAGCTCGGAACCTCCGGGTTAAAGTAAAGTAAAGTGGCCCCTTAAAGTCATGCGTGAACATAGTGTGAAATTCTTTCTGTGCATTCAACCCATTCACCAAGTGAGGCGATGGGCTGCCACCAACTGGAGGCGCCAGGGGAGCAGTGTGGGGGGACGGTACCTTAATCAAGAGTACGTCAGTGGTGCCACTAGCAGTCCTGGGATTCGGACCCATGACCTTCTGATCACAGGGGCTACTCCCTAATCACTAGGCCACCAGCTGCCCCCACTATTAAATGCTTTGTGTTGAGGTGATATTTCAGACTTGAATTAATCCAATGCTGGGAAAATTCCTTACTGCAGAAATTGCAGAGAACAATACTCATACTACTACTTATGTCACTTGTGTCACTACTTACATCACTACTTATGCAATAGTATTATCATGTGCAATATCACTACATATCTCACTATTACATGGACTCAGTATATCTGGGTACATATCTCACTAATAATGGACTCAGTATAGAGAACAACTCCAAACCACTATTTGCGTTACTCGTAAACTGTTTCAGCAATAGTTGTATTTATTTAGCTACGTTTACATTTACGGCATTAAGCAGACGCTTTTATCCAGAGAGACGTACATCTGTTCTTCATACCTCTAAATCTATACTTAAATTAACATCTGCTTTTAACCAAGTTACTGCTTGCTAAGTTGCACACATTAACAAACCCTGTCAAAGAGAAAGTAGTATTATCTGTAGTATTTATATCCACCTCTCTTACTGACCACAGGATTTTGTTTTCAGAGTACTTTCTGGAGAGTTTTATTTGGACTTTTTTTCCTTACTTGTGTATTAACCTCTGACTCGTTTTTTCTCTTTGACAGGGTTTGTTAAGGTGTGCAACTTAGCTAGCAGTAACATAGTCAAAAGCAGATGTTGATTTAAGTTTAGTTTTACAGGTATGAAGAACAGATGTGGATTACTAAAGCACTGATGTACGTCGCTCTGGATAAGAGCGTCTGCCAAATGCCGTAAACGTAAATGTAAATGTAAACTTTGTTATATTTGATTTTGTTCTTGTCTCTGGGTCTCTGTGTGTCTGTGCAGTTGTAGCATAAGCAGTTTCCTTCGGGATCAATAAAGTTTTCTGATTCTGATTCTATCAACAGTTTCATTTGGGAGTTTTTTCCAACTGTAAACATTCCATTAAACTGGGTCCGGCAGCGTGTTCTCGTCCGCCTTCTTTATTTTGCAAATCCACTGTGGCCAGAACGGCACTGGGTCAAAGGAAATCAAAGTTTATCAGAATGAATTTTTTAACGTGTTATTTTTTTCTGTGATTGATTAATCAAGACGAACGCAGTATTTTGACAGTCCAAATTAAAAGCAATGATGTAACTACATACTTATTTCCAAACAGGTTTACGCTGTAAAATGGTTCGGCAGTTTGACCTAAAAATGACTTTATGAAGTAAAAAAGGAGTTTAACTGGTTTTATTCAGTTCTAGCAAATAGTTTGATTGAAAGTAAAAGTTTAGCCTAGGTGAACAAAAGCAAGATTTTATGTCAAAGCTCGAAACCACTTCAGATCTACTTCTGCCCTGTTTCTCCTTTTTTAAGCAATAAATTGGTCTGTTTACCCCCTGTGGCCAAGTCAGCACTTCTGATGTTTTCCTGTTTGTTTCCATGTCAACAGAGGGAACCAATTCTTTTCCTTTCTGCAAAACTGCAAACTGATGATAACTTACAAACACAGCCGGGCCTTTAATAGAAAGTGTTGAGCTCACACATTGGAGGGAAAATTGTTTCCTTAATTCGGTGAGAAACAATTTATCTTAAATCACAGTTTGTATTTGTCATAAATAAATGGCCTTCTAAGGCCCTGAATTAATAAAGGTGCGGGTGTAAAAAGACTTGAACTTAAACAATCTGATTTATTAAAGGGGGCATCTGGCTGACACTCTTATCCAGAGCGACTTACAATCATTAGTTACAGGGACAGTCCCCCTGGAGACACTGAGGGTTAAGTGTCTTGCTCAAGGACACAATGGTAGAAAGTGGGGGGGGGTTTGAACCTGCGGCTTTGTGGTCATCGGGTTCACAGACAAGTGTTTTACCCACTAGGCTGCTATTAACCGTTAAAGAATGACTGCATCTTTTAATTAAGCAAAATGCTTGCCTTAATGAAGATGCAAATTTTTTGCTGTTTCTTTTAAAAGATGCAAAATAGAGTACAGAGTCAGTGCAAATGGTGAACTTACATGCCACAGCAATCCGTCTCCAGGAGTCCAAGTGAGCATGATTGTCTTCCCTCTTCCCCATCATTCATCCAACAGAACTGGCAGTTAATGTTCTCCTTCAAGCGTGTTAAGCTGTCCAGTGACATTGCATTAGTGCCCGTTCAGAATGATGTAGTGGTGCCTCATGTAACTCAGGGGAAGCATGTTTTGGCCTGACCCTCAGATTGCTGGCAGTATTGTGTGACTGGGGGAGTCCTGGCCAGTGGGTGAAACCGGAGACGACTATATTGGGCAAAAAAACAGGACAAAAATTAATTTAGCACCCACAGTGGGATTTACTGAGCCTGAAAGTGTTAATTGATCACAGGGGGAGTTTGCTGCTAATCTGCTGCCAGTTTTCTGCCATGGCTGCTGTCACCCTATATCTCCAACGGTAATTTTGTACAAAATAGGTATTAAAAATTGAACACCGTTTATGTAGTGCTTCACTCGCTTCTCTTTGTAACATGATTGTAATAAAAAAAACTAGAAAACACTAATTAATCAATTAATGAATTATCAAATACAAGGAAAGTGTCAGTGGTGGTCATTAGTACTGCTTAGTAAATCCCTTGACACTTTAGTGCTTCCCCTGCTTTGACACATCCTTGTCAGTTTAGTAAGGGGTTGTTAATGAGCTGATTAGTTGGATCAGGTGTGTTGAGAGCAGGGGAAACACAAAAATGAGCAGGGCAGGAGGATCCCCAGGGATGGGGATAAAATCACAGTTAAGAAACAGATTCTGAAACCTGATGGGAATATCAATTAAAAGCAATCCAGAACCATCAAAACCATCAAACCCACTCATCATAGGATGGAAAACGAACGTTCAAATACATTGTGGAATAATCTATGACTGTTTAATGAAAGGAAAAAGTTAGAGGGAAAAAGTTATCCTACACCAACTGGACCTGTGAGAAAAAGTAACTCCAGCTTACATAACCAAATTTAGCTGATAATTGGGATCAATTAAGCAGACAGTTCATGCTTGAAAGTCCTGCAATGTGTCAGAATAAAAGCAATTCTGCAATGAAGAGAAGGTTAAAATTCCTCCGCAATGATGTGAAAGACCGATCTCCAGTTCTAGGAAGCGTTTGATTGCAGTTGTTGGCGCCGAGGGTGTCACAACCAGTTATTAAGCTTGGGGATGAATTATATCCTTGTCTTATATTACATTCTGCATGAGGATCTGAACCCGTATAGCATGGCAAATGTGCAAAAAGGAGAGTAAATCATATACTTTTTCATAGCACCGTGTGTTGCTTGGTGACCGTAGCCTACAGTTGCAGTGTTTGGTGGAAGAATAGTTTCTTATGATTATTATTGATAAATAAAATGATTTAGTTCGTTTGTTTTATCACTATATATTTCCACTGTCTCTTACACTTTCCAATGTAAGAGCTTCAGAGTGGCGAAACCGTCTAAGGGCTGGCCCTATCATCAAAGGATCTTTGGTTTGATCCCTGGTGGTGCGGTGGCCATCTGTGGCTGGGAGTCCAAGGGCGCTTTTCCACTGGCACAAGGAACCATGCTGTACCGCAAAAAAAGTTTTTCCGTTACAAATAAAGCAATCCGTGCCCGAGCTGTCACGGCTCTGCCCGATGGCAGCGCCAAAAGTGGGCCGCAACTGAGTTGACTGCATCACTGCGTTCTGATTGGTCGAAATGTTGTCATGACAACAGATGGACTCGGAAAGGTAGATAGCAGGGGAGTTTCAGCACGCTTTGATTTTTCAGTGTGTCTCAGTCAGGTAACGATGTTTCTGAGTTCTCTCCCCACGGTTTATGGCCGGTCGTCCCAAAACCGTATCCATAGAGTCGAACCAGCGGAAAGTTTTTCTGTCAGGGTTGCTTTTATTGTGGTGTTATTATTATAAGTTTTTAAATTATTCCCAGTGTTGTATAGCTGTGTGATGAAAACCTAACCCAGATAACTTTTTAGTGACGTCCTGGATCACTTTTGCATTTCTCACAACATTAAAGATTTGATAGTGCTGTAGAAAACTCCCACTGAAATTTATCTTCAGCTGAAACAGATAGTTGTGCTTGTACTTCGTCGACTTCCCAGTTGTTTGTTTGCATCTATTGTTGTTTTTCCCAAGTCAGTTGTCATGACAACATTTTGACCAGCTCGACTGCGGCCCGCTTTTGGCCCTGCCATCAAGTATAGCTGTGACAGCATGGGTTCGGCTTGTGTACGGGTCACTTTGTTTATAATGGAAAAACATTTGTTTCCAGGTATGGCGCGGTTCCCTGTGCCAGTGGAAAAGCACCATAAGATTACAGATGTGCCCTCTACGTCGTATGAAATTTGATTTTAGTGATGCTAAATTAAGCACAGCATGCTGTCCAATGTCCTGGACCCTCCGCCTTAGACTGACCAATGACTGACCAAAGGGGGAACGGTGCTGGTGCTGTGACTTTACTGCACGTGACAGTGGCGTGCCTTGGCTGGACGGCTGGACATGTGGCCGGAGTATGTTGGGGATGGTTGAAAATGTCAGACACTCTGCTCGGCCAGAGGCTGAAGCCACACTGGAACCAGTAAAGCCGTTCTGTTTGCACTGCATTCAGCTGGACAGCGCTCAGATTCTGCGCAGACAGACGGCACACTGTACCAAAATGCCAGCCAGGGGAATTTATTTGTTTGCCCATAGCCTGCTGCTGCTGGGGGTGATTTTTTAGACCAAAGGCGTATGTGTTTTAAAGGCTGAAGGGCCTGCTCAGACTTAAACGCACATAAATAGACCAGCAGACTATTTTTTTTTTTTTGCAGTGTCATCTGTAGTTTAGGTGTCCAGTCGAGCTAGCTGCTGTAGCTAACCCAAACTTGCCTGTGATCTTTGGGATTTTTGCTCCTGATCCGTCCGCTGGACGAGTTTGTCTTTGTCACATGCTTAAGCCAACTGTCGACTCTGGAATGCAAGGGGTTTGTTGGAAGTATAATTGGTGGATTTAGGGTGGGCCTCGCTGGCGTTATGAAGAACGCTCTGGAAAAGGTTATTGGTGGAATTATAGGCTGGCGAAAAGGGACTGCATGAAATGATACCTCAAAAGGAATGGGTTTGTTGACAAACCTGCTTGATGGTGCTTTTTCAGTGGCAAGTGAATTACTGAAATAACCTTTAAAGAACACACTGTGCCAGCGACAGAAAAGCTGTTCTAAGTAATGCTGTACAGAGGAGGAGGTCGTCTATTTAAAGCTTAAGCGAGAGAGAGAGAGAGAGAGAGAGAGAGAGAGAGAGAGAGAGAGAGAGAAAGAGAGAGATTGTCCCATTTTTCTAGCCAGAAATTCTCCCCTCTTCGCATGACTGAAATGCAGGAAAACAGCTCCACATTTTAACTGCAGAGAATCAGGGGGGCTGAAAATACAAAGTAGGATTTTCTCAACTACCCAGATAACTTAAGCTCCAAAATCAAGTCTGTTCAATAGAAAAACCAAGGAACATTTCTACTACATAACCCTCACATTTGGTTGAAATTATCCAGCTTATTGAGAAATCCTGCTTTGTGAACAGCCTTTTGATTCACTTTCTGAATACCAGCTTAAAGGGAATTCCAATGATTTTTAAAAAATTCTGCACAGTTCAGTGGTCGAGATGGAAACTTATATTGGTTAAATGTAACCTGGTTCATTCTAGAGAAACTTCTCAAGATTCCTTTACAGTGGTGGTGATAGGAACCAGGGGTCACAATATCTGCAAAGCAAAATAGACATTATATTTACTGTCCAAAACAACCACGTTGATAATGGTAAAATAGTGGGAAGTCTGAAAAAATAACTATCAATGTCTCTGGCACAACTTCTGGCACAAATCATGGAATCACCACACTTCGAGGGCGTTCACCCAGCTTCTTTTACTTCATAGCCAAAAAACAAATCCCAGATATGAGACACAACAGTTTTTGTTTACTTCTGGCTTTGTGAGACAAACCTCAGGCAAATTCAATTATATTATTTTCATCAATGGCATTTTCTAGTAGAGGAAATTCCAGATCTAGTAGAGGAAAAAATGATGGAATCACTCAATGTAGAGGAAAAAAATGATGGAGTCACCTTGTAATTTGCATTTCTTAAACAAATATTGGCTGAAGTCTAAAAATGCAAATGAGCCTGCAGTTGAAATAGTGTGCTTGCAGACCTTAAGCTGTTAGACTTGACTAATTGCAAGGGAACGCAGCAATAGAATTGTCAGATTTAAGCAATAGGCTGAATGTAATGGGTTTTACATCCAGAAAAGCCAAACATAAACCAGCACTAACTCCTGAACAGAAGAGAACAAGGTCACAGCAGCTATAGAGAAGCAGTTATGGAGCGTGGATGATTGGATGAAAGTGATGTTCAGTCATGAATCCCAAATCTGCATAGATGATGCAGGAGCAAATGCTGGAACTTTTGTCTGGTGCTGTTCTAATGAAACATTTAATGATGAGGGCCTGAGGAAAACAATATAATTCCCCCTGATCATGGATGATATGGGGCTGCAGGTCCGGTAAAGGAGCAGAGGAGATGGAAGTCATTACCTCAACAGTCAACACACAAGTACACTGAAATTGTATACACTTTTCTTATGCCATTGACATTAATAGGTTTGGTGATGAAGTTGTTTTTCAGAATGACAATGCATCTCACCATAGAGGAAAAAGTGATGAAGCTTTTCTTCAGGAAAATGATGGCCAGCAAACAGTCCAGATCTCAATCCCATTGAAGATTTGTAGTAGAAATAATAATAATAAAAAAAAAAGGTCCATGACCAGGCTCCATCCTGACAGAGAACCAGCTAGACAGAGAATATTGTTTTTCATTAGAAAAGTCTATGCCTCAAAGAATTCAGGCCCAAGGAGGAGCAACAAAGTGCTATTTCTGATTTTCTTTTTTTTTTGGGTGATAATTCCATTACTTTTTCCTCCACCTTCAGTGACTCTCCGATCAATCCTCTGTTTGATCTGAAATAATGTTTAATAATGAAAACAGTGTAATTTAATATGTTTGAGGTTTGATCCATGAAGCCAGACTATTCAGGTGTTAAACAAAAATTGTTTTGGGTCATATCTGGGATTTGTTTATTTGCGGTGAAGTAAAAAAGCTGGGTGAACAGCCTCTCAAGTGTGCAGATTCAATCATTTTCGCCAGCCATTGTATTTGTAACCATGTTTTCATCTAATTTAAGAGGCTTTAAGAGGCATTAAACACTTCAGACGTCTGGTTCCATTCACCACTGTTATATGACTATACAATTCTGACTCTCTTGAGTGGAGCATTTCTTACCAAACCCACTCTGGATGACTTTATTTACATCTTTAACGATACAAAAGTTTTAAAAAATCATTGACGTTCCCTTTGTTTACCACTCCTGACCAATAAGGAGAGTGAGGAGCACTGATCTGGATGTTGAGCAAAATGAAGGCTTACAGGTCTGAGAACAGGGCTTAATAAGGTTGGAGCAGTTTTCTGGACTATGGGCCAGGTTATATCAGGACACGCGGCTTTCAGTCTGGGCGACTCGCATCGGTCAATACACACACTCACACTCACATACACACACACACACACACACACACACACACTGGAGCTGAGTGGGCTGAAAATCCATCTTAGTTGGGGTCCAGGACGCCCCAATTAGGCAAAAGTTGAGATTAGCTCTAATAAGGATCTCAACCTAAATCAGATAGAGTGGGATTAAGGGGCCTGCCACGAGGCAATTGGTTTAGATAAAAATAAATTAATAATTGAACACTATAAATAACCACGAACATACAAATTACAGGGCATGAGCATGCAGAATTAAAGATTTCTAACAGACCCAACAGGCTGGTCTCTTGGTTCACTGACTTGAATCAACCGTTAATAGCACGGGCTCTGAAAAAGTGGAACCAGTGGACGGGGCGCACCATCTGATCTAAAGGCCACTCTCTTGGTTGTGACAGATGCAGGGCCAGCTCATCCTGACCCAAACTCTCTGTAGGAAAGCATGACAATAAATAACACTGACCCCTGAGCAGTTTAATAGAGCGCAGGCACACTTGCTTTAAGTGGGATGTCATAACAGGCCTCGTCTTGAAGACGACCAGGCTTCCCTGATGACCTCGCTTCGAAACCTTTGTCATGTTAAACCCCTTTTGTTTCTGATAACAACCTGAGTCATCCTGAAGATGACTGTATTAATAATTATAATGGTTTTAAAACATAAATTGAGGCTTTTGTGTAGGCAGTGAGGCAGAGCAGGTCAGATAACAGTGAAATTATTGAGTGCAGCGGCATCTAGTGGCAATTAAAGGTAGAAGTTTGCAATTATTCCTCAAAAGGAGAATGCTTGATGTAATTAAAACCTAAAACTCATTAGATCAGTAGCGGACAAACCTGTCTGAGTCTCAGACTTAAAGATGGAGCCTGTAGTGGAGCTGATCTTGCAGGAGGAGCTGCATTCAAAGACTGTAATTCTAATTCACAGAGATTTATTAGTAATTATTATTATTAAGCGTAGTTATTAGTAATAACTTTTTTACAGGGAATAATTTCAGTCATTTATTATTATTTTTTTTATTTTATTTTTGTTTTTTTGTCACTTTTGCATTGGCTCAAAATTCAGTACAGAATTCATTTCAAAGCATTACTCATCGTGTACAAGTCACTCAATGGTCTGGGCCCTGAATCCATCTCTGAAATGTTTGATGTTTATAATCCTGGTGGGTCTCTTAGATCTACAGGAGTTGCTCAGAAAAGAGCTGAAACTAAACACGGGGAAATGGTGTTTATCCACTATGCTGTCCAACCAACTGCCCATCAATATCAGATCTGCACCGACTACGGATTTAAAAAGCTGCTAAAAACCTTCTTTCAATTTTCTTTCACAACCCCCGCGCAGACTCGACGTCAGAGACAGACACGCCCATAAACTCTCTTAAAAATGGGGCGCCCCCTGCTGGCCAAACAAAATCATCAGAATTCAGGAGACACGTGGTGGTTTTAGGTAGAAAATAAAACTCTCCCCCTCTCTCTCTCTCTCTTTTCTTTCTCTTTCCCTCTTTCTCTCTCCCTCTCTCTCTCTATATATATAGATATGTGTATGTGCGTGCTTGTGTGTGCGCATGTGTGTGTGTGCGTGCGCGTGCAAGTGTGTATCTGTGTAAGTATGCGTGTATGTGTGTGTGTGTGTGAGTGTATGGACAGTACCTTGTCCTTTGGTTTAAAGATTGGGTTAGAGATAAAAACACAGTAGAACAAAATCTGCATCAATGAATAAAATCAGTTGCAGGAATCGATATTTGCATAACCAGGTCTGCTGAGTAGTGCTGTGGGCAGCGGAGGTTCTTTTCGCCGCTCGCTCTCGCTGCGCTCTCTGCTCTCACACACCTGACTGAACCCCTCCGCTGATTTCCAGAGCCATCAGGTGTGTTTGCCCTGAACTGGGCAGTGGCCCTCCCAGGGAGCGCCGAGTTAAAGGTCAGGACTTTTAAATAGAGAGCATCTCCATTACATCTCTCTACATATAGCTCAACCTCAATTTCCAGATGACAATATCTGCTGGACAGGCCGTGAAATCCGGCCTCCCTCTGGGAAACGGAGGTGCGTTACTAACGCGGCTCTTTTTTTTTCTTTCTCCAGCCTAATCAAATGACCACAGAGGTCTAATTGGGTGGAACATATCTGGCCTTTTTTTTTTTTTTTATCTCGCGGTTTCTGTATTTCACCGAACAATGAAGTGAACTGACTCCAGGCATTGTTTCCATGAAAAAGGCTGGGAGTTATAGAAGAGACCACTTTGGATAAACATCTGATGAGTCTTGTGTTTTTTATAAAGCGGTTTGCTGGCGCCGGGTGTCTCGATTTCGGTGATAATGAGGCTGTATTTTAGGATTTTAAATTACATGCATCAAACATTTCACAGAGGGGATGTAAAGCTAGTTTTCTGCATCTTACATCATGATGAGCAACAGATCAGCTCTGGCTGCAGATCCCTGTTGACCTGACGACACGATCGTTTTAAGCTTTTTATAGGCTACCTTCACTTTGGTCTGATCCTCCTGGTGTGGGTTCAAGCCTGTTTTTTCTTCCTTCAGAATATGCTCTCAGGTACTTACTTGAGTGCTAATAGCGCCCCTTGTGGCAACAATATGTCAATGTTTACCCTTAAAATAATATGTTTGACTAAAATTTGTACATTAAAAAAATTAAATATTGTCAATTTGTCTTAGTATTTGGACTAATTATGTTGAAACTACGCTGGACTAATGAAGTTAAGATGACAGTTTTTATCTTGACTGTCAAAATAATTACTTATCTTTTTCTTAGAATGATTTATATTCTCAAAATATTGATTTTTCTATGCTTTATTAAAAATGCTTCCTTTCCTGACATTCAGTAGCACATTATTTTGAGTCACAATTTTAATGTAATCGGTCAAGTATTAAAGAAAACAAGCCATTATTTCAGCATAATGACTCAATGGTTTTGGAAGTCCTTCTTTTGAGACTTTTGACATAGATATGTTTTTTTTTTAATAATACACTTCTACATAAACAGAAACGTGGAAAAATAGTACAATGTTTTATTTCTGCACGGCAAAAACGGGATTCGGCGCTTAAGTGCGTAGAAGCAAATGTTTCTTGCTTCTCTATGTTGTCTTTATGAAATTTGTGATGTCACAAGTGAACACCACAGCCTTTAGGTGTGACATCACTGATATGATGCGAATAAATGATTTATGGCCATTTGAGGTTGACTTTATACCACAGATGAATTACATACACACTTTAATTATTGAGGGACTGTTTGAGGCCGTTTCTCAGTGCTGTTTTATTATGCATGTGCATGGCAACCTGGAAAAGTGTCTTCAGCATTCATGGGACATTTTCTGGTTAGTTAGGCCTGTAGCAAGTGACAAAACATTTAAAAATGAATGAACGACTTTCTCGGCAGGTCAGACTCCCCAATGTGATACTTCCATCTCACTTAATGTGTTTTTCTATTTTGAGTGTGCAAAGCACCTGTATCCTATTGTGCAGAATGAAGGGTGTCATGTAAATACAAAAAATCCATTAATAAACTATCTCTCAATAAATACATAAATACCTGAATACATCAGTAAAGCCATAAATACATATACCTGTAATTCATTGTGTGTTGCATATTTCACAGATCTACTGGGTAAAGTGTTAAATAATATATTGCATGATTTTAGTGATGAATATACACAATATGGACAAAAGTATTGGGACACACCTGTTTTCCATGGTTTGGGCTAGGCACTTTACTTCCACTGAAGGACAATCTTAATGCTTCAGCAGACCAAGACATTTTGGACAACAACCATGCTTCCAACTTTGTGGTCACAGTTTGGGGAAGAACATTTTCTATTCCCAGTGCTCAAATACATGGTTGGATGAGTTTGGTGTGGAAGAACTTGACTGGCTCGCACAGAGCCCTGACCTCAACCCCATCCAACACCTTTGGGATGAACTGGAACGGAGATTGGGAGCCAGGCCTTCTCGTCCAATAAATGCTCTACGGCACAAATTTCCACAGAAACACTGCAAAATCTCGTGGGAAGCTTTCCAAGAAGAGTGGAAGCTGTTATAACTGCAAAGGGGGTCCAACTCCATATTAAAGTCTATGGATTTGAATCCAATGTCGTTAAAGTCCCTGTTGGTCAGGCGTCCCAATACTTTTGTCCATTATAGTGTGTATTTTAGTACAGGTGTTGTTCACGACTGTGGCCACAAGGCGGCGACAATAGTCAACATAAACAATAGTGGTTTCGTGGCAAAAGCTGATATACCCAGCGAGCTCTTCTGGCTTTATTTACTAATTTATGGAAACTTATGAGGTGTAAAACACTGCAGGGTGGTCAGTAGGTGGTCTGCAAACCTGCCTGGGCTGTTATATTACTGGACAGTTCAGGGAGACATTCAAACGGAGCGTTTTGCAGCTTGCAAGCCAAACAGTCTGATTAGTTCAACTAAACGATGGTCTCCTTCATGATGAAGCTCACACTATTAAATAAAAAATGACTGATAATGAATAAACATCCTGAAATCTGACTCTAACACTGAAGCAGAAGGTTTGTTCCTGCAGATTCCTACTTAAAGTAGAGCAGGTCCCATGGTGTAATGGTTAGCACTCTGGACTTTGAATCCAGCGATCCGAGTTCAAATCTCGGTGGGACCTCGTCCTTTTCAGAGACCTCAGACATCCCTGGTGGTCTCTCTCATGGGTTAAGATGAATCAGAGCATTCATTAAAGTGTTCACATACACCCAACAGCTTGGAGACACCTTCCCATCCAGTGTTGCCTCCCAAATCCGTGGTACTCCATATGGACAAAAGTATTGGGACGCCTCACCATTACGCCAACAGGGACTTTAATGACATTGCATTCAAATACATAGACTTTAATATGGAGCTGGTCCCCCTTTGCAACTCATCTTGGAAGGCTTTCCGCAAGAGTCTGGAGTGATTCTGTGGGAATTTGTGCCATAAAGCATTTATGAGTTTGGACGAGAAGGCCTGGCTTGCAATCTCCGTTCCAGTTCATCTCAAAGGTGTTGTATGGTGTTGAGGTCAGGACTCTGTGAGGGTCAGTCAAGTTCTTCCACACAGAACTCATCCAGCTATGTCTTTATGGAGCTTACTTTGTGCACTGGGAGGGACACAGTCATGCTGTAATAGAAAAGGTTCTTCCCCAAACTGGGTCCACAAAGTTGGAAGCATGGCGTTGTCCAAAATGTCTTGGTCTGCTGAAGCATGAAGATTGCCCCTCACTGGAAGTTAGGGGCCTAGCCCAAACCCTGGAAAACAGGTGTGTCACAACACTTTTGTCCATATAGTGTATTGTAGGAGATCCCTTTGCTGCTGTAGCGTTCTGTACTCTTCCGGGAGGCTTTACACTAGATGTTGGAACAATGGATTTGATTGCGTTCAGCCACGAGAGCTTTAGTGAGGTAAGGTACTGATGTTGGATGATTAGTTCTGGATAATGCTATTCCAGCTCATCCCAAAGGTACTGGATGGAGCTCCATCAGTTACAATAGAGTTCCACTGCTCCAAAACCCAGCACTCAGGAGCTTCAGATTCAGAAAAATGTACTGATCCCGGAGAAAGTTGTTATGACTGCACAGCCACACAGAGACAAGAACAATATAAGATTTAAAGTCTAAATTAGATCAAATAAAAACTCTGTACGCAATACACTAGTCTCTATACACAATGCTGGGCTAATACACAGATTCTTTATAAATATTTTATACCCCTGTAGACACTCTGCATTGGTAGACATTAACTTTAAGTTTGGGTATGGCCACCGCAAAGCATCCCATTCTACTGGGAATGCTTTCTTATGGAGATTATACACGCTGTGTGTGTGTGTGTGTGTGTGTGTGTGCGTGTGTATGTGTAAGTGTGTTTGAGTGTGTGTGTTTGTGTGTGTGTATATGTGTTTGAGTGTGTGTGTGTGTGTGTATGTGAGTGTGTATATGAGTGTGTGTGTATGTGAGTGTGTGTATATGAGTGTGTGTGTGTGTATATGAGTGTGTGTGTGTATGAGTGTGCGTTTGTATGTGTATGTGTGTTTGAGTGTGTGTGTGTGTGTGTGTGTGTATATGAGTGAGTGTGTGTATGTGTGTATGTGTGTGTGCGTGTGTGTGTGTGTATGTGTTTTTGTGTGTGTGTGTGCTCAATTGATTGTCTGTATTATTTACTTTCATTTTACCAGGCAAGGCATTAAAAACCATTTTCTATTTACAATGACAGCCTGGCAAAGTGCTAGAAAGCTCTTGTAAAACAAACAACCCAAAAACAAAACAGACAAAAAAGCAACCGTAATTATCATAGCAAAATAATAAAACAGAATCACAGCCTTTACAGGAATCATTAAAAATGTTCGCAAGTAGGCCTTTGGAGCAGATTTAAATTGATCTGGTTTCAAAATTGTTTGATTGAATTCAGGTCATTGGCAGCAGCAGACTGGAATGACTACAGGTTAGAGGAGGTGCTGGAATTAGGAGGCTGTATTCCAGTGTAACAGGAAGACCATGTGTTGTACGTCGTCATGGAAACCGTCTGTAATAACTGAGTAAAATAAGGGTGTGAGTAACCAAGGAGAGTTTTATAGATAAGTATGAACCAGTGAATGTTAGATGCCTGAAAGGAGGTCCATTCAACCAAAGAATTACAAAAGGCAGTGGCATGTATTAAAGAGGATTTTGAAACAAATCCAATAACAGATTGATAGATTTTTATCAAGCTTCCAAAGTGTTCCTTTGCCAGCCATTCTAAAGACTGTATCCCTGTGATTAAATATGGAGATTATGGTCATTTGAACAATTACACGTTTGGCAGCAGATATAAAAGAGGAACAGGTTCTATATGCTAAGATGATTCTAATCAGCTTGGAGAAAACCAATCTCAGTCATAAAAGAAAGGTCACTTGTAAGCTACTGACGTGACTGTGCAACAGAAATAGGACTTTAATGGCTTTAGAAAGACTTTAATGGCTTTAGAAAGAAACAAAACGACTCGTCCTCTTGCAGAAAGCTCAAGGTTTCTTGAGAGCAGCGTCCCTGAATAAATGACCAGAATACATTTCCTGTCCTTGCTGGAATTAATAACTCTTTTAGCAGAAGAGGTTTCAAAGGCCACGGCCTTTTACGGGCTCAGGTCTTTATTGATTCAGGTTCAGCCAGTTATCGATTTTCGTGGCTAATTATCGCTTATTTATTCCTTTTTCATTTAAATGTAGTATCCTTGCTTCATAGATATATACTTGATAAAACCTGAATACAATTCATAAAAGCTAAAAACATATTCTTTAATACATACAAAAAGGCCAATAGGCTTTTCTCAAGATACAACTGGAAACTGGTGTAGTGGGTGACACGTCCTTGGGCAAAACTCCTAACGCTGCATTAGACTACATCTATTACTTGTTTCAGTTGTAAGGTGCTCTGGAGTGTCTAAAAAGGTGTTAATGTAAGTAGCATCTTCCTTAGTGAGGGTAAATTGGTCTACATTCCAAAACTACACTGTAGCTCGTAATAATATAATAATACATTTTATTTATATAGCACCTTTCATACATTTAGATGCAGCTCAAGGTGCTTTCCATAAAGTACAATAAAAAGAGCAGTAAAATAAGCAATAAAAAATAGTATTAAGATTCAAATATGAAAATTAAATAATAATAATAATAATAATAATTAAAATAATAATAATAATAATAATAAAAGGGGCACAAAAAGACAAGTCAACCAACCATCAGGTGCACTCACACCAGCCATGAGACACCCTGCAAACCTCCCCAGTGCAGAATCGTAGAGAGACTTTGACAAGCTACAGCATAATTAAAGTATTACAGTATATTTAAGAGTAAAAATATTACTGATTAGGGCTTCATTATTTTAATTTCAATATTTGCATGCTTACCATATACATACATGTATGGGAACTTGAATCAACAAGTCACATTTTGATGGAGACTAATCGTGACACAACCTCGACTGACCCGTGACTAAAGATTTTTGAGGCCGTTTTGTTAAAGTCATGTGTAGCTATTACAGTAAAACTGTTCTCTCTCAGCTCACAGCGATGTCAGAGAACGTGTAGTTTGGAGAAGTGCCACTTGATAATGTCTTCTGGTATTATCTGATGCTCCTGAGGAGGCCAAGTAAATGTAAAACTGTAATTTGTAAATTATTTGTTGTTTTTAAAGACGAATGCGCTCGTTTTCCCAAGACAAAGCTGCATAAAATATTTCAACACTGCTGTGATGTTTTATTACACTGTTCAGCTCCAGTTCTAGGACTTTTTAACAGTGACTTTTGTACGTTCATGACATTGAAGAGTAGGAACAGCCTACAGCACTCAGTAGCCAGAATGCCAACCAATCAGCACTCAGTAGCCAGAATACTAGACTCCTACTGGTTAAAACCCATTAACCATTGAAAAAGGGAAATATGCTGGTATATTTTCATTCATTTTTTACACATAATTAAAGAAAATTCCTGTATTAAAGATTAGAAAACGTATGAGCATTTTTAGCCATTTTGCCCCATTTACCTCCATTCCTTCGAGTGGATCATTTTTTTTTGGTATGATGAGACTAGTAGAGAGCCACCAGCGTCCAGTGCAATAACATTTATTGTGCTCCTTATAACAACAGCTTTACACGAATACTGAAATCACAATAATTCAGTTGCTTGCTTGGCAGTTCAAAAGGAATGTTGTTTTTTTTGGGCCTGTAGTTTCACTAAGAGCCACATGCGAGCAAATACATTTTGTCTGTAGTTCATTCTATCAAGCATCAAGCAAAAACAAAACAATACAAAAAAAAGTAAAAACCTTCTCAAAGAATGAGAGAAGGCAGTCAGTGAACAGTGAAAAACACACAAGTGCTTATTTGAACTATTTACAACAAAAGGTGTTTATATTCATACATAAGAAATAATTACATGTTTGAAATGCTTTTCGGTGCTCGTAGAAACAATCCATTGCTTTCCCTTCCGTTCATTGTTTCCCTTTGTAAATCTGGGCCTATCGTGAGGAAAAATCCAGACAGTACACATTTTTTGGTGGAATTCCCCTTTCGAACATATGATATTTTGCACTGGGAAGTGTAGTAAACTATTAGTATTTATGAGGGCAAATACTTGATTCTTTATAAACAGCACAGGTTGTTCCGGTCATCTGGATATAAACATATAATAAACCTAACAGCAGAAATATGTAGCATTTCTAAGAAAGAACCTACAAACAGCAGTTTAGCTTCCAGAGGATGAGCTTCGTTCTCCGATGACTCACCAGAGGATTCGTTTGAATGAGGCTGCAGTCCTGAATTATTAACTGTGCTTGTATATTGCATTTTATATGTGGCTACGAGTGTGGATGCTGCCTGTTTTGGGACACCTTGTTCCAAATGTTTTGATATTAAATACAACAGTCATATGCAAAACTTTGAATACCCCTGGTCAAATTACATGTTTTATTAATTTTCTAAGTGAAACATAAATCTGGCATTTTTCTGCACATTTTATTGCCCAATTTCTATTTATGTGAGTTCAACACATTGAAAATAAATAATATACAAAATAGTAAATGCGCCATAACTATTGCACAGGCCACATTTTATATATTTCCAGGCAAACACAGTGATTGTGCATAAAAATGTGCAGAAGTGTGTTCTCTGTAGAGAATGTGTACTTATTTAGAAAGTAAGTACAACTTTTGCACACGCCTGTATTTGTGAGGTGCTTTTGTGATGCTTCGATTTACATGAAGTTGAGTGTTGAAAGTATATATATCCAAAGCAAAAGGAAAAAGCTGGTTCATGTTAATGAAGCCTTGGCAGGTGTTTTTCTTACTAAATTGATAAGTAACAGCAAGCAGATAAAAAATAAGCTTTTTTTGAAAGGCAGGGCTTTTTTGTTTTGGTAAAGACCGAAGAAGACAGACTGTAAGGCCTGGTCCTGGATCTGAGGTGGAGATTCAGTCAGGCACTACTAGACAACCCTCTCTGGATCTCCACTCCAGAGTTTCTTACAAGCCCATAATGAGAAGATCAAGATCACCTGAGTACTGAGCCCACATTTGGTATACATAGACCTTTAGGGACAGTCTACCTGTGTGAAGTGTACTTAGAACTGTCTAGTTACTGAGCATGTTGTTATCGGACCCGTCTGTGTTTTTTCTGACCCATTTTTGGATTCTGGATCACTCTTTTGCCTTGTGGATTTGTATTTGTTTGCCTATGTTTGGATTTTCTAGTTTCTGGAGTATTTTCTATGTTCTGGATTTTGGCTACTTTACACTTGGAACTGACTTACTCATTAAATTCTCTTTTTTTTTGGTACTCTGCATTTGGGTTCATATCTGTGCACGTTATACAGACAATGTGGTGTTGGATGAGTTACTGCACTTGTGAGCCTCAGTATTCAGTAATTGCCCCACTTTGACCACTGTTGTGGCAGTGCTGTCCATCCCCAGCTAATTAATACCAGTTGAAGGAATCAATGGCATCTTACTCTCAGGGTTTCTCCTTTCTTAATTACAGTGTCTGTGACATAGACGAGCAGGTGATGCCATTTAATGTGACAGTTTGTCACACAGTCTTCCCCCCAGCCTAATTTGGTGTCCCAAGTTTCCGTCTTTAGTTTTGCACTGAAGCTACGAGTGACTCACTAATAGCTAGAGGCCTCTACACACCAGCATCAAACCACGATTGGGCTCGCAATAACATACTGTACACTGTATACTGCTCTTCATTAGTGGTACACTGTGCAGCATCCAGTATGGCACAAAAACCATGGGCCGTATTACAGGGGCGACACTAGACTACCAACAGGAGTTTGGGCCCACCCTCTGATTTTTAAAAAAATAAATGATATACTAGAGATACTTTAAATATTAGAGATACTTTAAACAAATGTAACTAACTTGTTCTGAAGTGTAATGTAATAATATACACTGTAAGTGCAGTTTAATGGATGTGAAAGCTCCTGTAGTTTCAACAGAAAGAACCACCACTTGCCTTTATCACAGCACCACAGATCTACCACATCCTTTACAGCAATTTTTGGAAATAACTTGTGTCCAAACGCCCCCAGCACCTTTTCAAGCAGCAAACGGTTTTGTCTCATTTGCTGGACGCTCATTTCATACATGTTAATGCAGTTCGTTCCATGCAGCTCAATGGAAGAATGATCTGGAGTCTGGGGAGACCAAGACATCATTCTCTTAACTTTTCGCTTTTCTTTGGACAGGAGATTATTTTGGCACAGTTCTGAAGAATGTTTGGGATCATTATACAGTTGAAGAATTACATTTTGTCCAGTGATACGTAAGCCAAAAGGAACTGTGTGATGTTGAAGAATTTTGTGATACTTTTCTTGTTCATCATCCAACACAAAGTGAATGTCTGAACTAAAGACAGATCTGATATGTCTCTTCAAAACCAGTAGTTTGAGCCTTTGTGGCTAAACAATGCGGTACTACAGACTATAAAATATTGAAAACCAGTCAGTTACACTGATGTATTTCTAATGTTTTCTAGTAATAAAAAGTTGAAAAACCAGTGTATCATTTTTTTGTAAATCCGAGGGTGGATTTAAATCTGCTTTGGTGACTTTCCAAAGGCATCCAAGACCCATTTCCAAATATTAATAAAAAAAAAGAACTTTAGATTTGACTTGGTACAGGTGTAAACAGGGTCTAGTGTGTCTCAGACATTGTAGATTGAATGCTAAAACATTCTGATGCGTCCCAACAGCAACCTATATAAACTGCATCATCACTGCAAAGCCATAGTTTCTCTTGTCATCGTTGTTTATGGGTTATATGTGTCTTTTTTACAATTGACCGTAAAAACTGAATCCTGGCACAAA
The DNA here is from genome assembly GCA_037974445.1 of Brycinus macrolepidotus. Lineage (NCBI taxonomy): Eukaryota > Metazoa > Chordata > Actinopteri > Characiformes > Alestidae > Brycinus > Brycinus macrolepidotus. The sequence continues at coordinate 1,766 of JBBPCZ010130919.1, read as the reverse complement.
ACAAGAAAAGGCATGGTAGTGAAACTGCCCCGCATAGTCTGAAAATCTGAAAATGGTGAAAGTGCATTTGAGAGCATGCAGAGACCCTACAGCAATGAGTTCAGTGGACCGTCCCTTCCACACATGCAGTGTAATGGGGTGTGGCATCACTGTACAAGTGTAAGGTAATGGAAACAAAATAAATTATTAATAATTGTGATATTCAGACCAATGATTTCTGATTATGTCCACATGCCCATCAGATTAGGACAGAAATGTTAAAAATCCCTTTTTTTTGTTGCCAAATCAATGTTTGTGCCCATGGGCGGGTCACATATTCTACGTTATCACCCATGCTGTTGTTTATTAAAAATGCTGCAGACAACTTATTATTATCTTGAAGCCTGATGCTAATGGGTAGGTGTAAGCTGCTTTTAAAGCTTAACTTAATTAGCCTTGCAACCCCAGTGCAAACCTGACAAATCAATTTTTGGACAGCCTTGGACAGATTGTTTTTCAAATGTCTGTAAAGTAAAATCCTCTAAAAATGCTAATGATGCTAATAACAAAAAGGCCCAGATAGCATACCCAAACATGCTAATCCCCACCCTCTTTCATTTTTTGGTGAAGTTTTCATTTAAGAGCCACCAAACCACACCTCTGGTGTCTACGGCACTGTTAAAGCAGACTCTTCCTCTCCGCTGTGGTGTCAGATGTCGGTTGACTCCAGACGTTTTGGCGCCTCTTGGCCTCCGTTGTAGTAGCGACTGCCGTTGCTCTGGCCGTTGAGTGAGTGTGTGGCGGCGTTTGTTTTTTCATTCTCTGAGCACGGCGGGTCGTGCTCCAGGCTGACCATGACCCGGCTGCTCTCAGTAATGGAGGAGTTGGTGTGGTAGTTGAAGTGAGAGTCGGTCGTGACCAGGCGTCTCCGCCACTGAAACGTGTACTGAGAAGACTTTCGCCTTATAGCGGACTGCACCTGGAAGAAGACACATTTTAGAGAGACATAGAGTACTGTGCAACAGTCTTAGACGCCTATGCACATTGTTTAACCCTTAGAACCCTTAGATTGTATTTGTAAAATCTGGTTTCAACAAATAAAACCGGTGTAAATCAGCCTAAAACCGTTGTTTGCTCTCCTACACACTCGCCATTTGCTGCTCTTTGGTGCCGCTCAGCCGCTCTCCGGACCCCCTCCCTCTGCGGGTTTTCCCCACCCACTTGTGGGCGGAGACTATCCTGAAAGTTCTCCCTGGTTCAAAGATGTTGTGTTTTTTTCTGTTTGTTTCTAAGATCTAAAATAAAAGAAATTTTATCATTTTGGTTCTTCATGGGCATTTGTGTGTGACGCTATTTTTAAAACCCCAGTAGCGGTTATTATTATTATTACAAGTTGTTAAATTACAATAACTTTGGTTCTACGCAACATAGGAACACCAAACAAAGCTCAGCATGACGTCTGACACCTCGAGCATCAACACAAACAGGAGGAACTTCCATATAAGGAGCTCTTTTGGTGTATGACAACGATTTACCATTTGTTGCGCTGCCTGCATGGATCTGTGCCGGTTAAAGCCATTTTTCTCAGTGTGTGATAAAGTGTCTTTCTGCCAGTAAAGTTAATATTACAACATTAAATGCAAACAAGAAAGCATTAAAAAGTATCAAGATTTGTTTTGTGTGTAAAAGAAGTTGATATTGTGTGAGCTTGTGAGGAGAACACAGGTTGGGTTCCAGATTCCTCCTCGGTTCCTCCAGCCGTTGTTTGGATTTGTGAAACTCCATCA